>CAJNJA010031053.1:4254-30324 GCA_905231915.1 Symbiodinium necroappetens
GTAGGAGTAGGAGTAGCAGTACGAGTAGCAGTAGGAGTAGGAGCAGGAGGAGCAGGAGGAGCAGGAGGAGTAGGAGTAGTAGGAGTAGTAGGAGTAGTAGGAGTAGGAGGAGTAGTAGTAGGAGTAGTAGTAGGAGTAGTAGTAGGAGTAGTAGTAGGAGTAGTAGTAGAAGTAGGAGTAGTAGTAGTAGTAGTAGTAGTAGTAGAAGTAGAAGTAGAAGTAGTAGTAGTAGTCGTCGTCGTCGTGGAGGAGGAGGAGGAGGATTTTTTGTTTTTTTTTAAAATTGTCATTTTAATTTTATCGTTTTTTTTTGTTGTTGTTGTGGTTGGTGGTGGTTGGTGGTAGTTGGTGGTGGTGGTGGTGGCGGTGTGGATATTTTTGATTGCATGTCATGTGCAATGAAGGGATGGACTTGCCAGGGCCAGGCCTAATGCTCCGGAATTCGTTCCTCGGATGCAGACACCACCGAAGAGCTTTCAGGTCAACGGGGTTGTGCCCTCTCGCCCTGCTGCCAACGTTCATCATATTGCGAACCACAAATTTCCACTCTTCGGAGGTAATTAGGAGATAAGTGATGGAGCTCGCGGATGCTGCTTCCGAACATACAGCATAGGGGTCCTGAAGTAACACTGCATGCGGCTACCTAGCTGGGAGAGTGGTTGTGAAACGCATGCGAAGCGCAGTGCGAGCACTGACAATCTTAGCAGTCGATGGCTTCAGCAGAGTTAAGCGCAGCCCGTGCAGCTAGCTGCTGGCTTAACCGGTAGCGCAATCGAACGCGTGAGTCCCTTAAACCCTAACGACCTCCGTGCAGAGCCTCAGATTTTAGTCGTCGGTGAGATTCTACTATAATGTTTTTCTTTTCGCGGGCCCGGGGGCAGTCGCAAGGCAACCTCCCAACCTCAGCCCACTAGGACAATCCGGCAGGTTTGAAGCGTGTTGGACCCCACTTCGTTTGAGAAGGGACCACCCACTGTGTCCGAAGTCTTCGTTGCCGCCTTACACTTGCTCTCGTAGATGACTGTTTCCCACACTTGAGCAGCTCGAGGCACGGATCGTGCGAGGCGTTCTCAACACAGGGGCCCCCCCATCCAGACCCACACATGCCGAGCCACGAGACCTATCGGTTCCTGCAGAAGCCATGACAAAAACGCCTTTTGGAACCCGGACAACACCCGTGGAAGCCTTAGTCTTCTGAACCGGACACAGGGGACCTCACCAAGGCAGCGATGCCCTTCCAGGGGCTTCAGAGCACGGCTCGGACTCCGGAGGCTCGGCTTCCAGTTTTCGAGAGAATTTCAGACTTCTTTGGGCTAGATGTGTGGGCATAGGGAACCCAGGCCCGACTCACTGGAGCAAGCCGAATCGCCAAGTCCAAGCTGTTTTGCAATCCATCTTGAAGGACTCATTGTAATCAAGAGACTTGCCAATGTTGCGCACGTTATCAGGACGATTGGTTGTTGTAGAGTGGTGAATACTAAAATGGACTTGAAAGCGCTATCTCTAGGCAACGTGTTATGGCAAGCAGTGAGCTGTGTTAGGTAGGAGCTCTTGAAACTGCCAAGAGCACGTTGCGGGAACAGTAACAGTTACTGTGTAACCGAATCCCTTGACTCTGAACGAAAGAAGCCGACAGCAATCATGCCAGCAACGAGAGTTGGTGCAGTGGTCAGAGATAGTCGAAGCCTTCGCCGAAGTCATGGCATTTCGTAGGAACGGTAGTGCTGATATCAAGCACTTCGCATAGACCGATCAGTCTTCATCTACGATCCGCAGCTACTGCGAGTCCCCTGACTTTGCCAGGGCCAGCTGATTTCGACGAACCTGAGTGAGGAGGCAGCCTCAAAAAGCATTAGACCTCGAATTTACGGGATACTTCAGGTTCTGCAGTGTTCTGCTTCAGGATCACAGCTCTTCTTGGAGGGTTCTTCATATGATTCAGGTTCTTCATATGATTCATATACGTGTGATGCTCTTCTACGTCGAAGTATGGATATGAAGCACGCTTATACTGACACTAGTATACATGCTCTCACTGCCTTGAAATACTTATGTCCACTGCCTCACCTTAGCACCCATGTTTTCCCCATCGCGAACAACGTGCATGGTAAGATCTCACGCATCAAAGTACCGCCGCTTCCTCCCACCCCATGTTCACAGCTGCGCCACGCACCAGCATGCTAATCCGTAGCACTCCGACCGGAGCCTTTACTACTCCGCCGAGTTTTGGCGTCCTTCCAGATGGTAGCAAGACCAGCAAGGAGATCAATGATAACAGTGCCACATGCTGGCAATCTGAAACATGTTATGAACGCAACCTGGTGTGAACGCAACCTGCAGAGCCTGCTGCAAGTCCCTGGATTCTGCCAGGGCCAGCAGTGGCCCATGGCTACAAACCTGAGTGAGGCGGCAGCCGCAATAAGAATAATTCCGTAGCTTAGACTTCGGGGGTACAGGTCACTTCAGGATCAAGCAAGCTCTGCAGTGTTCTAAATTAGTATCGCAGTTCTTCTTGGCACGTGCTTCGGATATGTGTGCAGATGCTTCCATGTCTACATATTCTAGATTTACTTGAAACGTGTTTCCGAGCTTGTTTTCAGTTTCAACCTAAACTCCAAGAGCTCAACCTCAAAGCCCAAATCTCTGCAGCTCAAACCCTCAAGTCCGGCCAAGACTAAAATGTTCCAAACAACTGCGCACCGTGCCAGTCATGCGCCCCAGGAGCTAGGAAGCCTGGTCGCGATGCTCAGCACCGCGAATTTCCCGAATCTCATAACTCTGTCCATTGCCTCACCTTAGCACCCATGTTGTTCCCTATCGCGAACATTGCAAAGTTCAACACTTGCATGGTAAGGTCTCACACATCAAAGTACCGCCGCTTCTTCCCAACCGGTGTTCATAGATGTGCCACGCACCAGGAATGCTAGTCGCTAATTGTCCGTAGCACTCCGACCGGAGCCTTTACTACTCCGCCGAGTTTTGGCGTTCTTACAGATGGTAGCAAGACCAGCAAGGAGATCAATGATAACAGTGCCACATGCTGGCAATCTGAAACATGTTATGAACGCAAACTGGTGTGAACGCAACCTGCAGAGCCTGCTGCAAGTCCCTGGATTCTGCCAGGGCCAGCAATGGCCGGTGATGGCTACGAACCTGAGTGAGGCGGCAGCCGCAATAAGAATAATTCCGTAGCTTAGACTTCGGGGGTACAGGTCACTTCAGGATCAAGCAAGCTCTGCAGTGTTCTAAATGAGTATCACAGTTCTTCTTGGCACGTGCTTCGGATATGTGTGCAGACGCCTCCATGTCTACATTCTAGACTTGATTGAAAGGTTCCGAGTCTACTCAGTATTCGGATTGGAGCCTTGGCCTTTCTCTGTTTTTTTGTGTTCTTGCAGTTTCGAGATTGCTGGCAAGGCCGGCAAGCTATGATAATCTGAAAGATGATGTGAACGCAGCCCGCAGATCTGCTGGAAATCCCCTGACTCTGACAGGGCCAGCAATGGCCAATCTGGAGTGAGATGGCAGCTCGCCAGCACGATCAGGAACTAGACTTCGGGCTTAAACGGTTGGGCTCGCACAGTGGATGCCGTCAAGTTCTGCAGATGAAGGCTTGTTCGGGGATTCGTACGGCACCTGTTTTTCTCTCTGTCCTTGTTTGTATCTGCATACTCAGACCATGCTCATGTTTCGCATGCGGCTTGCGTGCATGCACCGCCTGGGACGCGTAAGCAGTCCATGCACTCGTTGGTGTCGTCGACGAGGCGGCGTTCGCCACTTCAAAGCGACGACGACGACGCCGACACGTAGTATTGACCGCTGTCTTTGTGCAGGAGCTCTGGGAAGCTTGCCTACGCTCCTACACCTTTGAGCATTAGTCTTCTCTGCATAGCTAGATCGGTTGGTTGCACTATCACTCTCTTCTCTTCTCTTCATGGTGACGACGACGACGACGAGTACGACTATGACGTACCCTGGGAATGCCAGCTACGAGCCCTGGTCATTATGGCCAAGACTGCATACCGACAACTCCCGATCAACCAGATGCTTAAACCTTAGAATCCACGCTGGCGCTGGCATATTCGGTAGCTTCGTCATCTTTTTAAAGTTCCGCAGAAAAATTCCAGAGTCTCTGTTGCCTCCCGCCTCTCCTCCTCCCATCCTCACTGACCATTGTAAGGCCCCTACGACCCCAGTGGCTTGGACCTTCGGCCAGCCGCTTGTGGAGGCGCCAGTGGCGCTGGCGAGGGTGTTGTGTCCGCATAATGTAAGGACGATAGGCGATAGCCGATAGCACGGAAGACCGTTGATAATGGTAGCAAGTTAGCCACTCTGTTGTACATGACGTGGACAATGACACGGCCGATCAGCAGAGGGAAATGGACTGCTTTTGTGACTTATTCTCGTTTGCATGCCCAGTGTGCAGACACGTGTGCGAATGACTGCCTCAACTCAAACTCCGCTGCACTCTGCCAGGGCCAAGCAATGAGTGAGATGGCAGCCTCGATGCTTCCAATGAGTGAGATGGCAGCCTCGATGCAAGCCAGGCAGAACCGGAAGCTGGCGTTCGGGTTCAGGGCTGGGCTTGGCGGGAAAGTTGTGTGCTCGCAGATTTTGGCCTTTACAGGCATCCGCAAGTCTCGCATACTTTGCTTCGGCGAAGTTTGGCAACGTATAGCGGCACCGTTGGGATGCGGCTTTTGTTGCATAGAAGACTAGCAGAGTTAATAGCAGTCGTCGTGTCGTGCTTCGACTGCCAGATGCTACTGCTAATTGCTAACCTTCGCAGCAATAACTGCGATGAGAGTTTCCAGTGTCATTGTTTGTTGTTGCAGTGGCTGTTCCCAGTGGCTGTTCCCTGGCCATGCTTGTTGCTTGTTAACTACCATCCTTGTTGTCACGAGGATGTTGTTTTGCAACGTGCTGGCGGTGTCTCTCGGCGGCCGAGGACTCCTTCTATTCGGGTGTGCAGAGCAGCTTCGTCTCCACGCAGGCGATCGCAGTCTAGTGATCAGGGTGTAGAGTTCAAACCTTGAAGCGGCAGCTTCGGCTATACCGACGTAGCCCGAAGCGCCCCCCTGCCACACGCCCGCTGTTGTTTCAAAGGTCCCTTACTCGGGCATCTTTGACGAAGAAGGAAAGGGGACCATATCTAATGCTGCTTCCTGGACTACATGTACCTGGTAGCCCTTAGCCCCTTAACCCTAAACCCTAAACCTCTGACTTCGGCTGGTGGAAAAAGGTGTTCAAAAAAAACCCTAAACCGTTGCACCGGTCTGTCTCAGGGGCAACCATGCGGGGGGCAGCTGCAGTTTTTGGGCGGCGGGCCTCAGGCCCGAAGCCTGGAGCTGCATCAGGTTGCTTGAATTCACTCCTGGAGCTTATGGCGGTCTATAATTATAGTTACAGGGTTTTGCGGGGCTCAAGATGTTCGGGCCAAGCAGCAAAAAAATTGGGCGCGCTGCGGAGCAAAATCGAAGGCTGGGGCCCGGGGTTCAGGTTTTACCGGCCCTTCCAGCGAAAACCCCACCCAGACTGCAAACTTATGTGCCGTTTGGGTCCGACCTCTGCAGAGAGCCCAATACGCCTTAATTAAGGAATATACCTTAAATCATAATATTAAGACCCCTGTCATTCAAGGTTTATTCCTTATTTAAGGGGTATTGGGCTCTCTGGGTCTAAGATAACGGCAATGCATGGGGACACTGGTGTTCAGGCAGCAGAAGTAGGGTTCCGCATCTACTGATACTGCTGGACTCTTACAGCTTGCGCCAGAAGGACCATCCCTTGGTCAAGAGCAAAACCCCGGTGGATTCGACCCCAAACCCCGCATTCAATGACCCATGCCATAAAGCCCTTGAAAGCCTTCGCCAGGAGCTTTGATGTCAAACTGCCCCGCGGCCTTAGCCTTAGGTCCAAGCAAGCCTCTAAACCTAAAACTAAACCCCAAGCTGGGCAACTTTTTGGCCCTCCAGCTCTAAGTCTTTCCAGGCCGGCGCCTCTTTTTTAACCGGATGTTGGCCGGGCGATATGATGCTGGCCAACAACCAGGCCATGGGAAGTTGTGTTTCGGGTTTAGGGTTTATTCAGGGTTTAGGGTTTAGGGTTTATTTAGGGTTTAGGGTTTAGGGTTTAGGACTGGTGGAGAAGGCGGAGAAGTCCTGAGGCCACAAGAGCTGCAAAAGGGACCTGCTGCCTGCGGCGGTTGTGGCTCTAGTTCTTTGCGAAGAATCCGAGCCCTAAACCCTAAACCCTAAACCAAGGACATAACCCTCCCAAACGGAATGGCACAGGAATCAGTGGGTAAGGCCATGCTCGAGCAACCTTTGACCAGCGTTTGACGGATAGAATCCACACGGTCAGACAAGCGGTTCGGCGTCGAGTCGACTTTATATCACTGCTGTTTTTAGTACCCTATTGTTGTTTTCAATCTCGGCGATATCGCCGAAATGGAATCTGATGGCTCGCACGAATAGTGATGATAATGTTCATGCAGGGTTCTTCTTGTGTATGCTAGCAGAAGCTCTATCGGTAGCAGCACCCCGGGATGCTCAATTCGGTTTATCCTTGTCACAGGGCTGAAAAAGGTTGAGGGTTCAGCCTCAACTCTAAACACTGTACCAAGCCCCAACCCAAAGCCCAACCATAAGAAGTCAGATTGCAGACGGAGGAACCGAGCTCATCCAACAGAATTCGGCATACGCCCCCTCCAACCTCACCATCCGGAAGCAAATCCAAAGCTGCCACCCGTCGTAGGGCGCCTCTCCGTCGCCGGCCCGTTTCTTCCAAGTGCGAGCCTACGTGACCCGGCTGCAGAGCTTGAGCACCAATACTAGTGACTTGCGCAACTCACTCATCGTTTCCCGCAGCCAGCGATCCGAAGCTTTCTAATATTATATAGTATATATATATATATAATATTATTATTATTGTTATTGTTATTGTTATTATTGTTGTTATTGTTTTTTTATTTTTCATACCCCGAAGTTGTCAGGCCGAACCCCTGTCTTCGTCTGCGGTGCTGGCATGCAGCGTGACTCGACCGCGCTGCACGGTAATTTAAGCTGGATTTTATTCTCGATGGTTTGCTTTGAGGGTTTCCTGTTCAAGCTTGCCTGGTCATGTCACATGCCGGAATCCTGAATCAGCCCGAAGCACCAAAACCGATAAGCCCAGAACCCCGCACCTCCATGTTCGACTCCAACCCCGACATGTGCCAGGATGCAGCCTGCCCAGAAGGTGCCTGGCTGGAGTTAGGGTGGAAAGGAAAGTGTGGGGGCTTCATTACGGAAGACTTGTACTCCAGGGGGCTGGGGGATCAGGGACATCTGCAGCTTGGGCACTGGGTGTTACCCAGCCTTTGGAGGCTGGCACGGCTGGGACTCCAGAGCGAAATAGAGCCTAAAATCTTAAGCCCTAAACCCGAGGCCCCAAAACCTCAAAAACCTTGGAACTCCAAACCGCAAATGCTCAAATAGGGTGGGCAAACAGGGTTCGTGGCTTTCGTGGCCTTGGGGCTCAGACGGTGGGCTCGTTGTTCAAGGGCCAGTTGGGGAGTTACGACTTTGCCGACTCTGCCAGAAGTTCATGGGTTTAGGGTTTAGGGTTTAGGGTTAAGGGTGGGCTGTGCACTGCATTGCAAGCCAAGTCATGCTAATCCTGGTGGTGGTAGTTGCGTCGTAAGCATCGTACGGAATTTAAGGCTCCTAGCGTCACGAACCTCATAAGCTCATTCTCAACGAGTCATAGGAATCTATATTATTTTCGGTCATGCTGAAGGCTCTGGCCCATAGTGCTAGAAGCAAGGGCAGCATGGTATCATGCGGCAGCGAGAAGCAATGAACACAATATATGCGTTTCCACTAGAGAGAGCCATAGCCATGATCGCAAGATCCATCAGCTGCTGCAGAGGAGACGGTGTTACCGGCGACGGCTCCACTACGGGCAGCGCAGGGGCCCTGGCGCTGCAGGGGTTATGGTGAGGATTCATGGATTTAGAGTGTTGGGTTTTGCAGTCAACGATGTTGTAAAGTTGTTGGAATACCGTCGCGGCCGCCAATTTTGAAGCCATCATTCAGTTCGCTGCCGTTGAGCCGAGGCGGCTGAGACAGCCGAGCTGGCTGAAACAGCCGAGGCGGCTGAAACAGCCAGCGAGGCTCGCGGCGGCAAGCCGGAAACAGCTCTACTCCCGAACCCCCGCTCCTGAACGGTCTGAGTAGTCGTTGTAGACTCTGCTTCCAAGCCATGAGGTGCGATAGCACATGCTGGACGAAGTGTTTCTTATTACATTGATTTTGCAAAGCACCAGTCTGCTGTGGGCAGGACATGCAGGATGATGTGAACTTGAGTGTGCAGGAGGCCGGCTGTCAAGATCATGGGTCCATCACAAGTAGCATTGTATGTAGTAGAACCCCCGGCGACTGATCTAGGAAGATTGCAAGTGGTCCTGTATCGATTTCTGTTCCGAAGTTCAAGTGTCTATCCTTCTTGTTATGCGTGCCCGATAGATAGTCCTAAACCTTACCGTTCAACCCTGAAAGGCCTACAAAAGCCCATGTCCCATACTGTTAGAGGTCCCAAACCGCAACCCCTCCGATTGATAGTGCAGGCCTGTCCGACACCCTAAGCCCAGGTTTTGTTGAATTTTCAGGGTTAAAGGGTTCGGCTTGCTAACCGGTAGTTGAGAGTTTCGCGTTTCGGGGTTTGCACCGTGTGGGACGGGGGTCCCAAACCCTTGACCCTAAACGCACATCAGCCATGAACCCGTCATTCCGGCCTCTTAGCCAGAAGACCCGGTACTCTAACCCCACAAACTCACCCCGGACACTAAACCCTGTAAAGTCCCTAATCAGGAGCCTGCAATTTCAAGGGTCGATCAATCGCAGGCTGTTTCGCATGTGGAGCTTTCTGCGGTTGAACAAAGAGGATTTTGACTGAGCCCCGGTCATCGGCTTGCAGGTCTACGTTCCTAAGTTCAGTATTCTGGCCCGAAGGTTCGTGGTTGTAGATTCAAACCTTGGGGTTTTGGGCGGACATTAATGTTTGAAGCCCTTAAACTGGGTTCTTGTTCAGGGATTTCATTTAAGTTACCACAATAAGGAAACCATGTTATTTACTATAGATCCCTATTATGGTAACTTTTGAAGATCCCATTTCTTGCAACTTTTTCAACCCTACACCCTCAACCCTCAACCCTAAACCCTCAACCCCAAACCCCAAACACTAAACCCCAAACCCTACTAAAGCCCTAACCCCTAAACCCTAAACCCCCAAACCCTAAAATCCTAAAAGCCCCATTTCTTGCAACCTTTCTCTTGAAGCGTCCCCGCGTCCCAGACAAGCCGCTGGGCCGACGAGGAGGACCAAAAGAGAGGTGGTCAGGTCAGAGTTTTCAGAGGGTTTAGGGTTGGAGGCTTTAGGGGTTTATAGGGGTTTGGGCGGGGTTTAGGGGTTTTATGGGTCTTAGGGGTTTGGGGGTTTAGGGGTTTTAGGGGTTTAGGGGTTTAGGGTTTAGGGTTTAGGGTTTTAGGGCGGCTTCGCAGGTATGTTTTGTAGGGTTCTATCGTTTAGGCCCAGGTTCGGGTTGCAAAGGGTTTAGGGTTGAGGGTTTCGGAGATTGTTCGATTGTTGGGAGAGAGGGCACCGTAAGACTCTTTAAACAAACCAGACACCTAGTAATGAAAGGCTTGGGGGTTGAAATCAAGGTTTGGGGAAGTCACAAAGCGAGCAATTGCAGTTTTGATGGTATCATCACATTGTCATTGTTGATGTAGTTGGTGGTTCTCGTAGTCGCAGATAGAATCAGATAGAAGCTGATGGTGCGACCAGTGTAGAGTCTAGGCGTCAGGATAATTTAGAGGTTACGCCAGTTTCTTGAGTGACCGTGAAGGTTTCTGGTTTATGGTTTGGGGCCTCAGGAAGTTTAGGATGTAAATGTAGTACGCAGGGGTGCAGAGTTCGCATTTCAAGAGCATCTTGGCTTGGATGGTGGGTTGGAGGGGACCCAAGCGCGCAAATGCTCTTCGGATGCGGTGTGACAGATTGTCATCCAGATAGTCCCGTCCTAAATATTATCTAGGTTCCTGAGTAGTACCCTTTTGCCCTTTTTATTTTGGGTTCTCCTTAAAAAATCCGAATATTAGGAAAAAGGGTACCCTTATTATTTAGGGCTCACTCAGGAACCTCGTATTATGTTAATAATCTGAAGGATCCAGAATCTCTAGGCCTTTCAAAAAGCCCAGAGCATTTGCAGACCCGGCTGGTGGGCTGCGTGGGCGTACGAGGGCTTGTCTGTTTTCAGGGCTTCGCCTGGGCCATGAATCCCCAGGCCTTTGGGCTTGGGGTTTAGGGTTTAGGGCATAGAGCAGTTCCGCTTCCGGCTCCCAGCATGAGTCTGAACAGGCGACAGCATTGTGTAAGCTGGGAAGACTGTGCTTATGTCCATAGGGTTCCTTGTCATTTTTGGTACGGTTTTTACCCCAGAGTTTGTTCTAATCATTGAGGCCCAGAAATCAACTTGGTGGTTGCTCGCTATTCCGTACCCTTAACGGCAAGGCAGCTTCCAAGCTTCTCCCAACTACATCAGCCACTTTGTCCCGTCTTCACCCTTGTTGCCCCAATGCGATTGCTTGCCATACCTTGCAAACGGAAACCCAGGCAGACTTGCAAGCCTGAGTCGTTCACTTGAAGTCCGAAGTCAAGACTCTGAAACGGAGGACCACGACCTCGCTTTGGACCTGGCGGCCTACAACCAAGCCTTCCTCGGGCCGCGCAGCCGAACACAGAGACTTCCAAAACTTTACCATTCAAGTTCCCAGGCCTTGTTGCTTGTTGATCTGGCACGAGTGCGAGTGCAAGCCTTCTTCGTAGGGGGGTCTCAGAATTTCGCCAAGGCGATGCGCGCCCTGAGTCGGCGGGCACTTCAGTGTACAAAAAGGGCACGTAAAGTGCACAGGAGGATCCTCGAGGTGCGGCGGTAAAGTGACGCGCCGTACTGTAGAAGCCGTCACAAACCCAAGGGTAGGATCCTCGTGGGCCGTGTGCTTCTCCTTCGGCGTTGTGGACAAGCGTAGACAAGTGGGTGTACTGTTCACCGTAGCCGTTACTGTTACTTGGTGAGATGGAAAGCCGATGTGAGCTGGCTCGGAAGCAGAAGTGCGGAAGGGTCGCCGCTATGACGATAACGAGCAGCATGATGAGGATCATTGGCATGCGGACAAGGAAGCGAGTCCACGAAGCTTTTGGGATATCCGTCTGCAAGGGACAGAGTTGGGGCAGTGCTGAAAGACATGGGCATACCCTGGATTTTGCGTTTACTCTTAGCTTTTCAAGGTTCCTGACATGCGAAGCCTGCTTGAAACACACTCCCAACTTCGTCTCTTGCAAAAATCAGCAGGGCGACACGGAATGTGAAGCCAGCCCGCGTATTTCAAGCCAGGTGCAGAGTAGGAGCAGTGCTGAAAGACATGGGCATACCCTGGAGGCCCCACCATTACCCCGCACGTCCCACCAAAATGGTGAGCTGAAAGTGGTGTCTTTCTGTGCAGGTGAGGCAGCCTCCCTAAACAGCCTTCAACTCGTGCACAAAGACTTGCCGACTTCGTCTCTTGCAACTATCTGCAGGGCGGGACGGAGTGGCGGGTCACCCGAGGGCGAGCAATCGCTCTAGTGACGAGAGCCTAGATATAGGGGCCATAATAATTTGGGGTATAGTATACTATAATTACAATATAGTATACTATAATTCTAATAAGGAACCCCCAAAACACTATTCTACTTATTATGGCCCCTACCTTAGATAGAGCCGAGCCGCGCCTCGGCATGACTTCACAAAAAAAGCGCAGTGCCAGCGAGGCGCTGGCGACGATCAGAGACTAGATGCAAAAAAAAGGCAGAGTGCCAAAAAGGCAGAGTGCCAAAAAGGCAGAGTGCCAATCAAAGCCAAAATTCCAGCTGAACGATTTGGCGGCCTCTTTCGAACAGCCGCTTCAGACGTATCGGCAAAACAAACTTCAGTCAGAATCATGCCATTCTCTCATCTCAGACATCGTGGTGTCTTGCGGATGTCTGTGCGGCAACGCAGCAATGTAAACCGAATCGACACTCTGTGCATGCCAAGCAAAGAGGCTGAAGGCACCGCCCCTCTGCAGTGCTTCCGCTTGCATTCGGGGTCGCGCAGGTTGGGGTTTAGAGTCTTTGAGGCTCAGGCGTACTTTTTTGGGGCTGAGGTTTATTTGGGTATGGAACTTAGGTTCATATGATATATATATACATATATGTATACATATGTATATATATATATATGTATAGCTCTCGACCATCAGGCCCTAAGGCCCTTGCACCTGAAAGCCGCAGACTCTGAAGCCTACACTCGGATGATGCACCTAATCTTGAAACAAATGAAGTCTTGGACCCTAAGCTCCAAGGCCAAACCTAAACCCTAAACCCCTAAACCCTAAACCCTAAACCCTAGAACCCTAGAACCCTAAAACCCTAGAACCCTAAACCCCTAAACCCTAAACCCTGAGCCCCGTAGTTTTTATGTAAGGTTTCTATTCTGGCTTCTACAGGTTTCAGGTTTGTGGGGGTTTGGGACTGAGAGCTCTTGAGCTTGGGGCCTTGGGGCTGATGGTGAAGCATTTAGGGTTTAGGGTTTAGGGGGGTTTAGGGGGGTTTGGGGTTTTAGGGTTTAGGGTTTAGGGGGGTTGAGGGTTCTAGGGTTTTAGGGTTTCAGGGTTTAGGGTTTTAGGGCTTTTGGGGCTTTAAGGGTTTAAGGTTTAATTGGGGTTCAGTTGCAAAGGTTGTTCGGCCCTTTGAGGGACGGTTGTTGTTCCTTTCTGCTCGGGGAGGCTCTACACGGGTCAGAGGTGACATAGGGCTTACGGTTTAGGGTTAGGGTTTAGGGTTTAGGGGTTTAGGGTTTAGGGTTTAGGGGTTTAGGGTTTTAGGGTTTATCAGAGACTCCTTCCCGGCATCCCCACCACAAGAGCTGAGCACATGTTCCGCCATGCAATTGCAGCATGTAGTGTCTGGAAGACCGCGCTTCAGTCAAAGGGTCAGCATGTAAGCCAGATAAAGTTGACAGCAGCTGTGGAACATCCATGTGCGAATCTCCACTAAGCCCCAAACTGTCAGATATGCCCAAATAGTCGGATTTTGCATCCCTGTGCCATGCACCCTGCGACACGCCCCCTGAACCCAGATCCTTAACCCTCAGCACCTTCACCCCACGCCCTGAAACCGCTCAGAAGACGGCATGGCGCCAAGGCAAACCTCGGCTGCCAAGCCCGAACCTCGCCACACCCGGAGCTCTCCATCCCGCGCGACCCACAACTCCGAACTGCAAACCTTCAACTCCTCCAACCCCCCAAGAGGCATCGCCTCGGGTGTTCTGTATGTCGAAGATAAGAAGTAAGCAGATGAATGGACAAAGCTAGAGACACCAAAGCCCCACAACACAACCATGGCCAAAGCTGGGGGCCTGCCGTCCTGTGGCTTCGCTGTCTTCGCGGACAAGGGCGGCCAGCCGCCTCTCCTCGTGGAGCGCCGGGCCAAAGGCAAGCGGGTGACGGTGCCTGGCCCGATCCGCGAGGGTGTGGTTTAGGATTTATAGTTTAGGATTTATATATAGGGTTTAGGATATATATTTAGGGTTTAGGATTTATAGGGTTTAGGATATTCCAGGATTCTAGGACTGTTCCCGTGGCGCCAGAGCAGAGCCCGTTGTGGCTTTGCATGCCTTGGACGCACCGGACTTCCGAACGCTTGTGAGTGAGTGACTTTAGGATCTTGGGCTTAGGATATCCGTTGGCGTTGTTTTCCTTTTTAGTGCTTAAGGGTCTGCTCCTTGAGGTCATCAGCGGCGTAAGGGGCAATGCCCGGGCACTCTGCACCGCGCTGACGACTCTGCTGGGTGTCGGTGGGACCGTGCACGCCAAGGGTGCGCTGGCAGACGTGGAAGTGCAAGGAGAGCAGGCGGATTCGGACAAGTGCTGTGATTTTGTTGAACCCGAAACCTGAATTCAACCTCCTTCTCTCTGTATCTGTATCTGTGTATGTTTCTCTCTCTGATTCTTAAGTGTGGCACACGGTGACGAAAGCGTTGGACCCCAAAGCATTACACTACACCCCGGACCCAACCCCCTCAGGTGGAGCGTGTGGCGCAGGCCCTGACCCAGCTGGGCTGCCTTCGAGGTCCTACCGGCGCCAAAGCCCCGGCACCAGCCACCGTTGTGGAACGCGGCTGTGGCCACTTGCCCGGGGATGGGAAAGCTTCCGCAGTTCTACTGAGTCTACTGGTAGCCGAAAGAAGTAAACCTTCAAACAACGAATGCGAGCTGTTGCCCGAAACCCTAAACCCTACTCCTCACACCCGCCTGCAAGAAAGATCCGGTCGAGGCTATGATGCCTTCCTCAAGGAGGAGGAGGGGACACGCAAGGAGCGGAAGGAGCGACACCGCGCAGGACGACCCCCCCTTGAAACCCCGGGCTCAAGGGCTTTAGGGTTTTGGGTCTAGGGATTTTGGGTTTAGGGTTTAGGGTTTAGGGCTGCAGAGCCCCAAAGCACCACACTTATAAAGCCAAAGAGTCAAGGCCCAAAGATCCAACACTCCAAATCTGCAGAGCCGAAAGCCCTGCGCCCCGAAGCCCTACTATGAATTTAAAGAATCCTAAACTCCAAATCCCAATCCCCAAACCCAACAACCCCAATCCCCAAACCCAGAAACCCCAATCCCCAAGCCCAAAATTCACCTCAAACCCGGAACCCCAAACCCTAAAACCCTAAACCCCTAAACCTAAAACCCTAAACCCCTAAACCTAAAACCCTAAACCCCTAAAACCTAAACCCTAAAATCCCTGAACCCCTAAATCCCTAAACCCGGAATCCCCCCAAAAAAGCGACATGGCAAGAGCTTCCAGGACCCACCCTGGAACCTCCGGAGCCCCCAGAGGACGCTCCCTGCCGAGCCTGGCACGGGCACCTTGGGTTTAGAGTTTAGGGTTTTAGGGTTTAGGGTTTAGGGTTGAAGGTTTCTGGAAGTTTAGGGGTATAGGGTTTGGGGTCCGGGTTTTGGGGTTTAGGGTTAGGGCTTAGGGTTTAGGTCTTGATTGGCGGGGGTAATGGTTAGTCATTTAGGGCTTTGGGGTTTAGGCTGATGGCTTCGATTTTGCGGCTTTGAGGTCCGATTCAGGCACGGGCCCTGGTTGGGGGTTTATGGTTTGTAGAATTGTGTCTGTGCATGTCTTTATGGATTGCCTGCCTGCCTGCCTTTCCCATGGATGTATGCCTAGGTTTGGGAGTGGAATTCGAAGGAAGGGGATCCCTGTCCTGGGAGACTTCATGCTAAGCCTACTATTTCACAAGATGCAGTACAAGCGTGTATGTATGTAAATATATATATATATATATTCATTCATATACATATGTATACACAGAGAGAGAAATCACGACCTGCATATCTGAGCGGAAAGATCGAAGGTTCCGCTGGGCCTTAACCTCCGAAGCATCCCAGGGCTCCCAAAGCCCGACGGCCCGAAGTCCCCAGCCCCCCCAAAAACCTAAAAACAAAAAAACAAAATCCGGTACTGGATCTAGCCTAAACCCTAAACCCTAGAGCCTAAAGCCCTAAAGCCCTAAACCCTCAAACAAACTCAAAAAAGCAGGTACTGGATCTGCTGCTCCGGCCACTGCGATCGCACACCCTCCTCCTTGGACGTCTGGGACCTGGAGTCCTTGGACCCCTTCCTGGAGCACGAGAGGCTTTGAATTGTCGGCTCGGAGGTCTTTCCCTAAACCCTAAACCCTCAACCCTATACCCGAAACCCTAAACCCTAAACCCTAAGCCAAGCAGATTTCCTTGTAATTGCCAGAAGAGGGACAGGGAAGGAAGGGCCGGGGCCGAGGCGAGCACCAGTAGCCTCAGTAATGAAGATGGCGCAAAAATCTGTCGCCAAGCTGAATCCTAAAAGGTTATGTTGAAGTAAAAATAAGGACAACAACAACAACAACAAGAACAACAAGAACAACAAGAACAACAACGACAACGCTTGCACTTTGAGCCCATTCGTAGCCCTCGGCCTCTGACCAGGTTCGTTCCGGTCCGGGCTGCGCCAGCTGCGGCCGGCGCGAAGACCCTAAGCGGATTGAAGCTGGGATCCGAAGTTCAGCACACTACGGTACTCTATCATGCTGGAAAGCAGGGTCTATGAAAACATGAAAGGCCATGTTTTTGTCAATATAATGTGTGGTGCAGGCTGTGCTGTACCAGAACTATCTATGCCTTCACGGATGACCCTTGTTGGGAGTTACAGCCTTCGAACTGGCTCGTAATTCAGGTTTCTATAATACCTACATCAGTGGCCAGCAATGTAGCCCAATGCAAACCTACAGACTTCCATGCTAATCTTCAAACCAAACTATACCCCGTGCAGAGGCTTCAGGGCTTAAGGTTCATGGCCTCCAATTTACTAGGCCTCGTAGCCCGCGGAACACCCAGGCAACGCCTTGGCATGGCCGCCGAAGTGGGAGTGGCCGTCCTGTCGTACCGCGAGGTGAAACCCTGTAACCTCTCATCCTGCGCCATGAACGTAATGCCTAAGTCTACTTCTTGAATTCTTAGATGGCAGGGACGGTGGGAGCCGCAGGAAAATCAATGGGTGGCTGGGGTTCGGGACATGCTTCAGGTTGTGGTGCCCAGGGTGTCGGGAGGCTCCGGGGTGATTGTGAGGTCCAGGGAACCTGTTCTCTTCGGGTTCGGCCCGGGGTGGTCTGGATTGGGAGAAGTCTACTTCAAGCTGCCCTTTCAGGAGCTTGCGCAAGAAGCCACTCGGCTGCACTACGCCGAGCCTAAACATTCGATGGCGCAGGCGTTTGGGGTCCTCTTGGTACTTGGGTGTCTCGAGAACATAATCAATGTCAGGATAAAAATAGCACCACAAGTAATCGCGTCTTATTGCTTTTTGTTGCCGCTGCTACATGTAGTATCTTTTCGGCATAATTCCTCCCTAAACCCTAAAGCCAAAACCCTAAACTCTAAACTCTAAACCGTCCTCCAGTCCTTTTATGAAACGAATCAGGATTTAGGATGGGCACACCCGCCCCAACTATCTTTGAAGAAGTCCTCCACCGCCAAAGCGCCTCAGCACTGAACCCTACAGTAGATGTACATGCGGAGTAAGGCTCTAGACTACTATGATAAAGCAACGAATGCGATCAGTTCACCAAAATATCCTGAGCATATTTACAATCCCAAGCACCATGACACCGCAACCTAAACCCCGAATCCCTACTCCCTGCGCTCAATCCCTAAACCCCAAACCACCCCAAATCCCAAATGTCAAGCGCCGCACAAGTCATCACAGTCCCAAATCCTAACCCAAACCCTGAACCCTAAACCAGAATTCCACCAGACCTACCTAAATAGGCTCTCCTGCACGTTGCCCAGGAAAAAGCTCCTCAAAAAACAAAAACCCGACTTCCAAAACCCCCAAAACCCAAAACCCTAAACCCAAAACCCTAAACTCCCAGACCCAGGCGGCGCGCCGAGCCGCCCCAAAGGCTTCCCTCTGCGCCCAGACGGCGTCGGTGGAGCTCCGCGAGAGGGATCCCCTGGTGCCTTGGGAAGCGAAGAAAGGGGTTTTTGGCTGTAGGGTTTGGGCTAGGGTTTGGAGTGTAGGGCCAGTTTAGGGTTCCTGAAATTTTTGGGGGTTTAGGGTTTGGGGTTTCGGGGTTTTAGGGTTTAGGGTTTTGGGGCTTCAGTTTCAAGGTTTAAGGTCCAGGGTCGGGGTTGACCAGGCTCTGGTTCTTGCAGGTGAGTTGGCTCAGTTTCCTCCACATGTGGGTGTCAAAAGATCGGTCTTCCAGAGAGAGGCCTGCAACCCAGCATTTGGGACTTTCCGAAAATTAGGGTACCTTATTTTGGGGTCCTTATAATAAGCATCCTACTATTTAGGGTGCTATATTAGGGTCCTCTATTTTCGGAACCCCAGCATTTTAGTTGAGATGACGAGCACTAGCTGACGCCTCGAAAGGCTTGCGGCGCCCTTACCTTCGAAGATCACCCCCCCAAGAAGCATTCTTTGCCCCAATCTCCAGAAGTTTAGGGGTTTAGGGTTTCTGGGTCCTTGTTGGATACTATTTTACATTTTTGTTATAATAAAACCCAATAAGGAATAAAAATGATCATTTTTAACTATAGCCCCAACAAGGATCCGGGTTTAGGGGTTTAGGGCCCCGTCTCCAGAACAGCTTGATTTTGCAAGGTCTGTCCGACCTGCGGCGCCACCTTCACGATGCGCCGGACGCTGGGGTCTCCTGGCCTTGCAGATTCGAAAAGGGACCTGGGACGGTAATATAGGGGCCTTCACAACTAGAATAAGGTTTTGGGGCCCATTATACTATAATTACAATAAGGAACCCCCAAAACCCTATTCTAGTTATTAAGGCCCCTATCTTACTCTGCTCTGGCGGTTTTTGCACGGCAAGAAGTAACGCAAGAACAGCTGCCCCGAGCCAGAATAGCCAAGTAGCGGCACACGTGCTCGCAGTCACGATGGTAGGAAGAACGCTGATGATGGCGCTGGAGCTGGTGATGATGATAATACGATTATAGTGCCGATGAAGATGACCGGCCTGACTGTACAATCCAAAGACCATGCTGGTGACCATGCTGTGATTCACGGAGGCTGGTGATGTTATATGATAGTCCTTTAGATACCGGCGCAAGTTTCCGGGTTTTTTCACGGCCCCTTTGAGACTCCGAGGCTGCACCTCCGCCAGCACGAGCGTCCCGAGCCCGAGCCCTGGGCCGAAACCGGGCCGCTGCCCTCGGAGGACTGGAGGCGGGACTCCTACATCGACAAGGCGCGCGAGGAGGCCCGGGGGAGCTTGCGAAAAGGCGTTCTATAGGCCCTCCTATCTGCCCGCAAGACTGGGAGTTTTGCTGAACTGTGTAGACTCGAATTTTGACGGAGCATGCGTTTTTGCAGAACCCTTCGGACACTTGGGAAGTCCTGATGAGTCATGATTCCGTTTGTTTGGGCACTGCTTGGTTGAGGGTTCCGTGGTGGCCCTGAGGTGGATTTCTTCACCGCCCGAGCGCAGCCAGAAGATCTGCAAAACGAGGAAGACTGGGACTCTCCTGAGGCGGCCCAGTACCTCGTGCCTCGGACTAGCCCATGGGTAGTTCCCTAAATAAGGGTCCCGTTTTGGGTCCCCGATATAGTACGGCACCCTTTTGAAAAGGACCCTAAAAGGGACCCTAATCTAGACAACTACCCCCATGGAGGGGGCAGAGAAAAAATTGAGTTTCGGGCCCTTCCCGAAAGCATATACGGTATAGTGTGGAGACAGCAGCCAAGGTTTCCAATGGCCGCTCGTCTCGGTACACCCTGGCAAACTTGCTGGACACGGCAGTGCCCATCACATCGCGGCGGCGCAAGAAGGCGCCCGAAGCTTGGCTGCCAGCCTTGCAGCCCGGTTTAGGGTTTAGGGTTTAGGGTTTAGGGTACCCTAAACCCTAAACCCTCTTTCATGGAGCTCAAACGATGCTGACAGGATGCAGTGCTTCGCTGGCTTTCTGTAGGACCGTAGGAGTAGGCAAGCACAGGTGAAGCTCCCTCCGTTGTGTGTCTTAGGCAGCCCAGGAGGTCTACGGAGACTGCCCCATCTGCGGCCGCTCTTTTCCGCAGAGCGAGCTCGAAGAGCACGTGGAGCAGTGTCTCCGAACAGGGCCCAAAGAAGCTCCACTGGTAGAGTCCGCGACTTCTGCCGCCGGAGCCTCTGAATTTTCCCAGCTCCCGGCCGAGCTCCTGGAAAGCTTGCTACAGTTGGATCTCCCTCCAGCTGCTGCAGAGTTTTTCTGGTGTATCTACGAGCACCACGTGCAAAGCAAAAGCGTGCAGGAGGCCTCTTGGGCAGCAGCTATCACCCGTACATGTGCCTTGCGTGCACGCATGGCTTCAGATATCTTGAAGCGCAGAGTTCCGAAGGTCAAAGCAAACCAGATTGTTTCCACTGCTGGCCATTGGCTTGACTGGTAGTCCCCCAGCTCACAGGCAGCCAACCGTGCAAGTCTCTAACCCCGAAGCCCAAAACTAAAAGCCAGAAAGTTGAAACATCACTATCCTCAGTCCCTTACTTGACAATCAGCCTTCACCCATGTTCCAACTTGATGGCTTCGACTTGTATGCCGCGTTTCAACGGAAACCATGAGCATATATACATAGACAGAGAGAGAGAGAGAGAGAGAGAGAGAGGCAGACGGGTGCAGGAACAGACAAGCAGACGCATCTTCGTCCTTCCTCGCTTTCCGAGGCCTTCTTGGCAGCCCTCGAAGAGGCCCTGGCCTGGGTTCCGGAAACAGGCGGAGCCGCCGGCAGCAGCGACGAAGGCCACGAGATCTTGGCGCTTTCGTGGTGGGTATATGCCTAGTGGTGCGCCTGTTCGATTTGTGATGTGAAGGGCTATAAGGGGCTAGACCCTATTAACTCAAGGAGTCTGAATCCGAAACCTTTTTCGTATACTCCGAAACCCGTAGTTCACGGATCCTGCGCCCAAAGCCCCTAAACCCAAAACCCTAAGCCCTAAACCCTAAACCCCAAACCCTAAACCCTAAACCCAAAACCAAAACCAAATGGGAGCAGCTCGAAGGGCCCGAGCTGGCGGCCTGCCCCGTCTGTGCGGGCCAATACCCCTTGGAGACGATCCAACAGCACGTGGAGGCCTTTTCCGATGCGACCTGAACGGTCATTGGGTGAAGGATCGAGGGGTTGATGCATCGGGGTGTAAGGAACTTTGTGGGTTTTTTGGGGGCAGTGTTTCAAGTAACTTGACCTTTTCTCACCCCCCTCTTCTTGCGCAGCCATCCGTTCTTGGTCCCTTCAAGTAGCTTTGCATGAAGGGCCATAGCTGATTACAAGCAGGCGGAGGCAGTTGCCGTGGCAGCGCCACCTCCCCGGTGCATCACCCAAAGTCGTCGTCGTCATCATCCTCTTCTTCATCCTCATCATCATCAACCTCATCCTCATCCTCATCCTCATCATCCTCATCCTCATCATCGTCATCATCATCATCACCATTCTTTCCTATCGGCTTTACCATCGTCTTCGAAATTGCTCCTTTTCCCCATCAGTGTCGCGGTGTTCGTCTTCATCCTATTCCTTGCGCCAACCTTCCCAAACCTCAGCAACCCCCCCTAAACCTTAAACCCTAAACCCTCAACCCTGAACCCTAAACCCTCAAACCCTAAACCCTAAACCCTAAACCCTCAACCTCCGCAAGGCCTGCCTGGCTGCGCTGGAGGCTCCCCCTGCGGCCTCCGGCCCTGCCGAGGCCGAGAGGCCCAGGACCCCGGAGCCCGCGAAGGCTCCCGAACGGGAGGCGCCGAAGAAGGAGGCGCCTTAGTAAGAGAATAAGGTCCCTTTAGGGTCCCTTGACAGTCCCTTTAGGGCTCCTTCACAGAGATTTCTATAAGGGTTATTGCGAGGCGCCCGGCAAATCATGGCTTTACTGTAGGGTTTAGGGCTTGTAAGGTTCCGGAATTAGGGTGCAGGGTTCAGGTCAGCGAGAAAAGCAGCATTAAACACAGCGTGCAACGACGGCAGCATGCAGAGAAACAGAAAAACCAGATCAAAGGTCAGGAGTCATACCCTGAACCTCCAGGGCGCGATGCCCCAGGGTTGAGGATTTGGGGTCTTAGAGTCTTAGGGTTTACCGCTTCGGCTTACGTGCAGCAAAGTGTGCTCGCTCCGACGAAAAAGCTTGCAAGCCCCAACAAAAACGTTAGACCTCTTTTTGTTCGTAGTATTGTCATGACCAGTCTCATTTCAATTTCTGACTTTGTTGTTTGCTATTCGATTCTGTCTATATGCTTCATAGTCTTATTGTCCTAATTTTTGCTCTGTTCCTTGAGCTTCGCCTCCCAACCGCCGCAGGCGCGCGGCCGCTGGGCAAAGCCGAAGGCTTCGCCGGAGCCCTCGGAAAGCGTTGCAGGGGAGACCGCGCAGGAGCTGGGATGCAGAGGGAAAGGGTGGGGCCCAGGGCAGCAGGTCAGGCTTATTTAGGGGTCTTGGGAGTGTACAGGCCCTAAACCCTAAACCCTGAACCCTCCCTAAGGTGTCGAGCTGTTTAGGGTTTGGAGTTGCAGAGTTTTGAACTGAGAGTTTTCATGGAGCATGGTGTCGTAGCTAAGGTCAGAATCCGAATCGCAGCCTTTCAGATTTCTGAAGCGGTTGACAGCAAAAACCCCCCTAACACCATCGACCTCAAACCCTAAAAGAAGATCAAGCCCTGAACCAAACCCCTATACCAGAACGCCTGAACCCTCAACGCCTTAAACTCTTTACAGATGCTACGAATTCGTACAGAGGCCATGAAGGGCCCGAAAAGTCCGCAGGAGCGCATCGCACGGCTGAAGGCCGAGGCCAAGCAAGCCAAGGATGCGGCAAAGCAGCGGACCGATGTCGGACAGAAAAGTGCGGAAAAAGGGCTCCTCCTGGCTGTGGAATGTAGGGTTTAGCAGAGATCTCAGCATCTTTAGATATGAGTCGTGAAAGTATGACGTTCAGTTTATCTTGCTGCTTAGAGGTGAACATGAGCAAAAAGGTACTGGGCGGCGCCCAGAGCTTGATTCAAGAAGGAACAGTTGGGATTTAGGAGCTTGCCCTCATGCAATATTGTGGGATGTCCCTCCCAGAATCTGCGCGAATTGTCAGCTTGGTCCGAGGATCTCTGCGCGATTTCAGTATGTCCTACCGATGTCCCCTTTTCAATCATCCGCTTCTACTTGTATGTTTCTTGAGCTGGGATAGGGCACGACAGCATAGCACAAGAGTATGCCGTCGCTATGGCTACAGCAGAAGAACAAGAGTATAGAAGGGGGTGAGTTCAAGCAGAGACCCCATTCCTGCCGCAGGTCTTGCTTGCCTTCGGCAGCTTCGGCACGGAAGTGTCCTGGCACAGACCCCAGCGGCGTGCTCATTCCGTTTGTTGTTGGCTCAAGTGGCGGTGCAAGGGTAAGAGAGCATGCGCCGAGTTGAGTCCTCCTCTGAAGAGGTTTACACTTTTCATGTCCTTTGTGGGAGTCATGCTGAGGCCATCGCACGGTCGGGCCGCATTGACGGAGGAAGCAGCACTCAGATTCGTAGTTAGCAGGTCTTCCAGACCGCGGCATTGTCCCAATGATGCGAAATGCCAGCAAAAGGTATCTGCGCCCCAAATCTCAGATCCTGAAAATGCATCTGAATCCCATGCGCCCCCTTCCGAGGAAGACTAAGCTTGGTAAGCATTCTGTGCTTCTCCGTACCCCAACACCTGCCCAAACTCCATCAACTCGTGGAGCCCGAGAACAACGTTCTATATCATACTGTACTACGCCTAGACTTCTATGATGAATTAGAATATACTTCACAAGACTGCACGCTGCTTTTCTCTCCTACGTTATGCTGGTGCATTATACCATACTATATCATACTATGCTGTATTATACCCTACTGTTCATGCATATGCAGAAAGTACCACAAATACCACGCCTGGTGCCTCATGAATTATAATACATCCCGGCCGGTCCCTGGTCAGCCGTTTTTGGTCAAGAAGAGCAAGTATGCAATAAGATACAACATTTCGAGAACACATCGCAAGTGACTGCATTTCATGAGACTTCTATTTATCTCTCTGTCTCTCTCTCTCTATATATATATGTATATATATATATACATGTATATATAAAGAGCCTTGGATCAAGGCAATATACGACTAGACATATGCATGAAGGTAGGTCTTGGAGGGGGTGACCATGACTGCATCTGGATGGATCATGCCAAGTTTATGTTTTCGGGATATGGTTTCTTTCAGCTTCGACTCTTCCATGCTGAGTTCAGGGGTGGCACAAAGAAGCTTCCGCAGCGTCCTCCTCCCAAACTCTTTAGGGAAGTCGAGCCCGGACTGCTCGAGCTAGAACTCTTAGGGCTTAAATCTCCAGCCTCTCGCAATTCGAAGGGGCAGGGGCTTCCCTCAATTCAATGGTCATGGGCCTTCCTTACAGTCGATCGCAGACCTTTTCACATGCAGTTTGTACTTCCGTGCAAGTGCCAGACCCCGACCCCTGCCCGGACTCCATCAATTCGGCGATCCTGAATGGTCCCAAAGACTAGGGAGTGGGTTTTAGCTGTGTCCCTATGCCAGTGGTCTTTTCTGTTATGCACCATTGTCTGTCTGATTTCTATTGTCATGTCTACGGTCCTTGGAGAAGCTCGTCTGAAGCCTTGTCGGCTCTTCAGTGACGCTCTTCGGGCCGGGGGTGGGGCCAGACGCTGGGCATCAGGTGCCGGACTTGGGTCCTGCAATCTCATGCTACGTGCCCAAGTCCTAGGTAGTATTAGGGTAGTATTAGGGAGATCCCTTAAAGGGGACCCTTCTGAACCCTACTTCTGGCTTATTGAGAGGGTCTATTTCCCCAAAAGGGTCCCCCTAATCCCAACTCCCACCAAGCAGAGCTTGCCTGACGGAATCTACTGCCTAAAGGTCCAAGCTCGGTTCCACTCGAGATGCAGATTTCTTGAACAGATTCTTGGTATAATTGTAGTGCGACCTTAAACACTACAGCCCAATGAGGATGCCAAGTGGTACCGAAGTGGGGGGAAACAAAGACCACCACATGATCCTGAAGCTTGAAAGCCTAGAAGCTAAAGTGCCTCCATCACACCTGTCGAGCCTGCAAAAGACCCGTAAGGAAGGTTTCACGGAAACCCCTTGTGCACGCTCGCTGGCCCCAAGGCCCAAAGACCTGAACTTCAGCCCTGGCCCATCCTCGAAGCGAGCTCTCCCGTCCAGGGTCAAGCATGCCACGCAGCTCATGGAGGAAGGGGAGGAGGCAGATCTTGGTGCCTGGAGTTTCGGGTCCCTTTGCTTTTGCTCGGCTGGTGCCTTGAAGCTTTAGGACTCATGGTGTAAGTCCGAGAGATGCATTCAGCCGAAGACCGCCAGCTGTGTGACAGAGCATCTCTTTTTCAAGCGAGGCACAGCCCACTATCCGTTAATGCAGACCGCCAGTGTGTGTGCGCCAACCGCAGCCCGTAAGATTCGCCAGGTGTCAGAATTTAAAGATGACTTCATGCCGCAGAGTCGATGCTCAAGCGGTGACACGATACCGTGCCCACCCAATCCTAGGGCCCTTTCCCAGGCCCGCGTGGTAGAGCAGTGAAAAGCGGTCGATCTGACAGTATAATGCAGTAGCTGCCATTTGCCAGAAGAACGCTGTGCTTACATGCTAGACTGCCTCCTTGCGACGTGGAGATGGCGGATAGCAACGTTCGCCCTGCTCTCAGCATCCCTTTGTGCTGGACTTCAGCTGTTCGTGCTGTCAAAGGTTTTCTTGAGCTTTTGCCTGCCAAAAATTGATCGTTTCTTCTCCTGGCCCGCAGGCTGCAAGTCAAAGTATTCACCGCCACGTGGATGTAAACCACCTCCCTTTCGGCTGGCATTCGCGAACACTCGCTTCATTGCTCTCTTTTTGCAGATCGTAGTTCTTACGCAACCATAGATGGTCCGGGGGTATTCTTGGTTTGCTGAAGCCATGCAACGCCCGGATTCAGTTCAAAAGATTCGTTGTCGTCGTCTTAGTAGTGGTCGAGGTAGTGGCAGTTGTAGACTTAGTGGGGCAGTGGTCGTGGCGTGGTCTTGGTCGCGGTCCTGCTGGTGGTGTTGGTGGTGGTGGTGGTGGTAGCCATAGTGGCAAGGGGTAAGTTGCAAGTGGCAAATGGCAGTGGTAGTGGCAGCGGTGGTAAAGGTGAAAGTGGAAGCGGAAGAGGAAAAATAAGTAAGCAGAAGGAACAGTAGTAATATTCGTAGAAGCGCAAGTGGCCGTCGTAGTAGTAGTAGTAGTAGTAGTCGTCGTCGTCGTCGTAGTAGGAGTAGCAGCAGTAGCAGCAGCAGTAGCAGCAGCAGCAGAAGCAGTAATAGCAGCAGTAGTTGTTGTTGTCGTCGTGGTAGTATTGGTCGTAGTGGTAGTAGTGGTAGTGAGAGTGGCAGTGGTAGTGGTAGTGTTGGTGGTAGTGGTGGTGGTCGTAGTAGTA
>CAJNJA010031064.1:0-15516 GCA_905231915.1 Symbiodinium necroappetens
TGGGGACCTAAAAAGGGACCCTCCTTTCGAAAACTACCCATTTAGGGCTCATAGATCAGGCTGGGGAATGGTTCAGGGCTTCGGGCTACAGGGGTGGTACGTTGAACCCTAGCTGCAGTCGTACATCGAGCACTACATTCAACACCCGGATAATCTTCATTCTACAGCCTTACGGCCCCACGGGTTTTTTGGAAAAAAAAGGCTTGTCCTTCGTTCAAACACCCCTAATACACCCCTGAAAAGTCGAGGAGCCAGATCGCGAACAGCAGGTAGCCCACAGCGGCAATGTTACCTGCCGAAATGAATACATCAGGTAGCTCGTGGCGGATCTTTTCTTTTTGTTTGCGGGGGGAGGGGGGGGGGTTTCAGCAGCTGGGGTTTCGTGAATGAGGTTTCGATGTATCTGCGATGCTTGCAGGGATGTGATAGGGATCAGGTGCGTACAAGGCTGAAGGATGCTCGCGAAATCTGGTGAAAGCTGCAGACTCAACGTCAAAAAACTAAGCCGTGGCCTACACCCTATTCATGTTACACCTTGAATGTACTTTCGTCTACGAGGTGTCTTACAAGGGCAAGCTACACACTTTTCCCCTAAGCCCTACATCCCTAAACCCNNCTCCCAAAACCCCAAACCCAAAAACCCTAAACCCCTAAACCCTAAACCCCCAAAGCCCTAAAGCCCTAAACCCTACAGCCGCCGAAACATGACTCAGGCACCATCTGGAGCCCGAAACTCAGGGGCGGGTTTAGGGTTTAGGGGTCTAGGGGTTGAAGGATTTTGGGGTTTAGGGTTTAGGGGTCTAGGCGTTGAAGGATTTGGGGTTTAGGGTTTAGGGGTCTAGGGTTTAGGAGTTTGGGGTTTCGCGGACAGGCTTGAAATCTCAGCGTGCCCCTTCAAAGCCTACCCTTTTCGGGACCTAGAAGGAAGTCATCATAAGACGCCGCAAGGGAGGCGACGGTAGGTTTTTTTGGGGTTCTGGGCTTAGGGTTTTAAGGCTGCGGCGGTTGGTTCCGGCCGGTGGGGTTGACCGGTCTTCAGTTAAGAGTTCGGAGTTACTTTGGGGCTTAGGGTAGTCCTGGATTCTTGGGCTCATCGTCGTGGGTTAGGGTTTAGGGTTTAGGGGTAAGGTACGAGCCGTAAGTCATTCGCGGTGTTCTCTTGAGGCAGTCCCGTGTGAAACTACGCGAGATCTAAACAGGCTGCTAAGTTCAAATCCCGGCCCGCCACCCCGCCCCACCCCCCAACAGTGAAACTCAAATCGCAGAAAAACCGAAAGCCAGAAACCCTAAACCCTAAGCCCTAGAAGCCTTACAATAATAAGAGCTGAAACCTTGAACGACCCAAGAGCCATGGGTAACTGGGTCGTCGATGCCTTAATTAGTTGCTGAGGTCATAAGCCCCAAAACGTTTAGTCTGAAGGGGGTTATATGACGCATGACTCCAAAAAGTGTAAAATGCACTCATTCTCAGCTACTAAGATACTGCAATGCAAACCGTAAACCCTAAACCCCTAAAAACCCTAAACCCTGAACGCAAAAGCCCACTATGAGGCAACTGAGCTCTTAGGGCCCAGCACCTCAAGGAGTCATATGGGCAGCTGTCTAAGTTAGGACTCGTTTAAGGGATCTTTCAGGGTTTCTGTTGGGGTTCTATTCGGGTGCTATGGGGGTTCTAGATGGATAGTTCTCTAGATTAGGATCCCTCTTAGGGTCCGGTTTATAAGGCTGACGTACTACATTGGGACCGAAAAAGAGACCCTAATTTAGAGAACTACCCATGTGGCATGTAGATAGATCATCTTAGACCCAAAAGAAGCCCCCCATGTGGTGACTGGTAGCCGTAAGGCCAATTGAGTTGCTACAGCTTCTGAAATCCGAGCATAAATAAACACTCTGCATTGGCAAATCAAAACGTACACTTACCATCCAAAGATCGCTGAAGATGTCTGCACCGTTAGTAAGCCTGAATATGGCTTCGGGGTTTGAGGTGTAGGGTTGCCAGGTTTGGGCCCCAGGTAGGATTGCCGGATTTGCGGATCTTGCTCACGGCTTCGTAGGCCTACACCCATCCACGCCCTGCGTTGCCGAAACCTGCAATATTTTTTCCTGGCCAAGAGGCTTAGCAGAAAGATTTCCATGATGAGCTTCGGCTCTTTCACATAGTCCTGCACGACAACATGTTGGGCTTGAGAGGAGCACCAAGATCCAACCCTAAACCCTAAACCCCACAAAAACCCTTAATAAGAAACCCCTCGCCGTGAGGAGCTAGCTAACTACCATCAGGCAGCAACCATAGGAAACCTGACAGCAGCTCCCGAAGACAAAACAACCCTAAACCCCAAACCCTAAACCCTAAACCCTAAATCAGCAGCTAGCAAACCCAAAACCCTCTCCAAACAGCAGTTAAGAGGCCCGGGCTCTTCGGAGGTGGGGAGAGGAAGACTCATTTTACCCCAGCCTGGCCTGAACCCCCTGAGCTTAGGGCCCCTTTAGGGCCCTTAGGGTTTAGGGACTTTCGGGCATTTTTTGTTTAGGGTTTAGGGTTTACGGACTTTCGGGCTTCTTTTTGGTTGGAGTTTGGGGTTTAGGGTTTAGGGACTGTCGGGCTTTTGGCATAATGCCCTAAACCTAAACCTCAGCAGCACTCAAGCCCTTGATGATTTTTCGCCTAGCCCCAAGCCCATCAAGACCTGCCTGTCACATAGAGATCTGCATGAAAAACAAAACTGATAGTAGTAGTAGTAGTAGAAGTAGTAGTAGTAGTAGTAGTAGTAATATTAACGATAGCAATGCATAATAGTAAAAGTGAAGTTAATAATGGTCATAACAATCATCATCATCACCAGAGTAGTAATATACGTAATCAATTCTTGATGCGTCTACTATAAAATCCTCCCAAATGTCTATCGCAAAGCCCTAAACCCTAAACCCTAAACCCTACCCTAAACCCTAGACCCCTAAACCCTAAACCCCTAAACCCTAAACCCTAAAACCCGAGGCCTCCAACCCCCAGAGCCCTCAGCCCCAAAGACTCCCCCTGAGTAATCCCTAAACCCGACCTCGCCCCCTCATAGCCTTTTAGGGTCTTGGGGCATGATTTTACCTACTTTGGGGGGGGGGGGGGGTTTGGTCCCTAAANNCCTAATCCCTAATCCCTAAACCCAAATCCCTAAACCCTAAGCTCACTAAACCCTCCAGAAACACTCCTAGAATGAAGGCCACTATACCGCCAAATGTTTCCAAACAACCCCTACTGACTACTGCCACACTGTAGACTAGGGCTCATGTACTCATGTCATATTCTACATATTTTTGCTATTACAATATTGGATAGGAAGCACTTCAATTCACAAGTATGTCCTATAGAAGTACACTGATGTTGTAACCCGGTAATAGCCTGCAGCTTTCAGACATCTTCCCTTACCCTAAACTATAAACCCTATCTATCTATCTATCCATCTATCTATCTATCTATCTGTCTATCTAACCATCCATCTACCTACCTCTTTCCCCTTTTTTCTTACTTTTATATATATATACATACATACATATATATATATAAAAGAAAGAAAGAAAGAAAGAGAGAGAGAGCGAGAGAGAGAGAGAGAGAGAGAGAGTCCTCAACCCTACAACCCCTCAACCCTTAAGGTTCAGGTTCCAAGTGCACTCACAGCAGCGTCTTAGGAACCAAAACCCAGTGTAAGCTGTCCAATTATGTTGTGGGACCCGCAACGCTACGATTTGGTCATAACTCCCCCTAACCCCTTTAACCCCAAAAGCCTGGACCCCTAAACCCAACCCCCCCCCCTTACGCGAACAAGAACGAACTCTTCTCAGTCCTCCTCCAACATCTTGAACTCTCCGTAGAAGCCTCGGCGTCGAAGTGGCCAGGGAGCGACAGGTATCTTTAGGACTTGGGATACATTTTGTGTTCGGGTTTTAGGGTACCTTGTATGTTTAGGGGTTTAGGGGACTTTGATTTCAAACTGCTGACTTTAAGGAGTCGGTTCCTACAAAAAACCACAAAGTATGGTACTCCAGAACACAGAACTTATGCTTAGGCATTGGGGTAACTTTGACTTCAACATGGTTCCTTCGCGGAGTCAGTCACCAGAAAGCCATCAAGTATGGTCCTAAACCCTAAACCCTATAAACCCAAAACCCTGAAATCCTATAAGCCCTAAACCCTATAAACCCTAAACTCTAGAAACGCTATCAACCCTAAACCCTAAAGCCTATAAACTAAAAAAACCTAAACCCTGCAAACCCTAAACCCTAAAGCCCTATAAACTGACAACCCTAAACCCTACAAACCCTAAACCCTAAAGCCTATAAACCCTAAGCCCCAAACCCTGAACCCTAAACCCTAAAAACCCTAAAAACCCTATAAGCCCTACGAACCCTGAACTCTGGGAAACCCTAAGCCCTTTAGTGGTACTCCAGAACCCTATAAACCCTGTAAGACTTACGCCCTATAAACCCCAAATTAAGCCCTATAAACCCTAAACCCTATAAACGGAAAACTCTAAACCCTAAAAACCCTATAAACCCTAAACCCTATAAACGGAAAACTCTAAACCCTAAAAACCCTATAAACCCTAAACCCTACAAACCGAAAACTCTAAACCCTAAGCCCTTTAAACCCTAAACCCTACAAACCGAAAACTCTAAACCCTAAGCCCTTTAATGGTACTCTCGAACCCAGCAGCCGACGCAGAACTCCAGCAGGAGCGCTCCGATGAGGTGGTACATGTCCTTGGGTTTTCGGAGGGTTCGGGGTTTAGGAAAGTTTCGGGTTTAGGGTTGAGGGTCCAGGGTTTAGGGCTTAGGGTTGAGGGTTCAGGGTTTAGGGTTCAGGGTTTAGGGCTCAGGGTTTAGAGTTTAGGGCTCCATATAGAAAGAGTAGAACTACTAAATTATACCATACTAGAACAGGAAAGGAGCCCCAAAACAAGTTTTGGTAACGATGTGGGGCCCTAAGGCGCTTTGGGGTCTTGGGGACGTGGGCCTGGGTCAGGATTTCGGCTTTCGGATTGAGGGTTTGGGCTTTGGGGTTGCCTCTCGGCTTCAGCTCGGTCTTTAGGGGTTTAGGGTTTACAGTAGAAGCCCAAAAGATGGAAACCCAATAGCCTCCATCCTTAAGAGTCATATATAGGGAATCCCAGCACTAATTGTCCTTAATCCGGTTTCCAACTTTTTGGGGTTCACTATATAGGGGTTTAGTACTTCTCGCTTCGCTGCTTCCAGCATCTGCCTCTCTAGGAGCGCGGCGAAGGCTCCCTCGGTCGACGCCGCTTTGGCAAACAGCGGCAAAAGGTCCTAAACCCCTAAACCGTAAACCCTACACCCCTAAACCCCTAAACCCACACCCTAAACCCCTAAACTTAAACCCAAACCCTAAACCCTAAACCCTGAACCCTAAACCCTAAAGCCTGAATGCAGCGGAGCCTTGAGAAGCTATTGGGTTCGTGCGACGTGAGCCTGCCTGTGTCCTGAGAAGGTAAGCAACCCAGAATTACCCATAGGCTCCATAGTAGTTTCTTTTTGGGGTTGCCTTGTAAGGATCCTAAATATGTACACAAAAAGGAACTACTTAGGAGCCTGTGGGTACTGTCTTCCACCAAGTTACAGGAAACTACAGGTGGGGAGTTTAGGGTATATGGGGCTTCTATAAGGCTTCAATAAGGTATATAGACCTTCTATAAGGCTTCTAAAACGGGAACTACCCACCTGAAAATGTCCTAGACATAGAATTACTGTCTTTTGAAGATCCCTCTTTTAAGAAACCATAGACCGCAAGAAACGCCTCGTACCCCACAACCCCTGCTATCCTTTCTTCTAGCTCCTATAGTTACCGAAGTACGTCTTCATGACGATAATAAGACCTGTTCAAACAAGACTTAGGGGATTCCTAGTAACAATAAGACGTAGGGGTTTCCTGGTACCCGAAAACCCCTACATAGTACCCTTATCATATTCTACAACCCTTGAGGGAGGCGCACCCTAAAAGGAACCCAAAAGAAGCGCCCCCCCCCCCAAGACAACCCTTAAAGGAATCCGAAAAAGAACGGTAAGAAGAAACCTGAAAAGAAATTGAATCGGAACTCGAGGTGTCCCAAGCATCCTGAACCCTAAACCCTAAACCCTCAAAATTTACCCTAAATGCTTGAAATGGGTTCACCTCAAGGGTTTCGGGTTCATTTTGAGGGTTTAGGGTTCAAGGTTTAGGGTTCTAAACACTAAACCTGCATCGAATCTGCGAATCTGCAAACCGAGTCTGCAGATTAGCGGCCATCCGGTCCACCACTAACTCCATGAGGTTCGTGATGTCCTCACCTGAGTGGTTGGGTCTAGGGTTTAGGGTTTAGGGGGCTTAAGGAACAGAATGGCGGTCCTTTAAAGGGTTCTTGTGGACATAGCAGTTTAGCGTGGGTTCATGGTTCCAGGTTTTAGGGTTGAGGTGTCTGGGTTTACATAGGGGCTTGGGGTTCGGGTCCTCTTGGGGTCATTCAGGGTTTATGGCTTTCTGCTGCTTTTTATTGTCTAGGGTTCTATGACTCAACCCCTTACCCAAAAAACTCGGATGCACAGCAGCAGAACATGGGATAAACAAATCTACACCAGCCTGGAAGCCCTTCACAAAATATCCTCATAAGCTGAGCCGGAGATGGGCGGGCTAAGGTATGTCACACATCCGCACTCCCAAGCCGCATCTGCATCTGCAGCTCAGTGACTTTCGCCCGTCAAGGAAAGGAAACGAAATCGGAAACTGTATGCGGGGAACGCCGAACCCCTAACATCTGAGACCCCAGACCTCGGAAAGCCTGCAAAAGCATTAACATTACACCACAGCAGTGATGAAGAACATTACACAAGCAAAAGAGGATTGAGGTCTCCCGTGTGGGGCTTAGGATCTGTTTAGTATAACAGCCCTCCAAAAGCCCTATGGAGCTCAGCACTCCCGACTAGAGGAATGAGTGCTAAAAATACAATTGAGGGGCCCTCTAAACCCTATGCTCGTGCGATACCTCGAATTTCTTGATGTAGGAGCCCATGCAACCTGTATGAAGATCGTGTTAGACAGATAACGCGCTGCTAAACCCTAGTTAATGAATAAGCTCTCGTCTGTTGCTTGAGGGGGGCATGGGGTAATCTGCCGGAGTCGAGTCGCGTTTGAGCTTCTGGGCCTCGATAGCAAACTCATAGCTCTTCATGAACCGGTCGAACTCCTTTTAGGGCTTATAGGGTTTATAGGGTTTAGGGTTCAGGGTTTAGGTTTTATAGGGTTTCGGATCTTCTTGTTCACCGAACCTTTACACAGGGTTGAGAGTTTAGGGTATTTTGGACCGTCCTATTTCCCAGTAACCTGGACTCCCAAACATGATACTCCCGGCCAACTATTTCATAAGGACGTTTTGGGGCTCAGGAAGACATTGGGATTTAGGCTGAGGGTTGGAAACGGTTATTGTAGAAGCCAGAAAATTGGAACATGATTATCCTCATGCCCTTAAACCCTAATGCCTAAGGTAAAGTAATGGGGATCCTAGCAGTATTCCTCCCAAACCCATGTCCCAACTTTCTGGGATTTGCTGTGCTCTCTAAGCGTTTCAAGGACTTCGGGCTCAGGGTTTAGGTTTCTAAACCTTTACCCCTAAACTCTAAACCCTAAATTCTACACCCTAAACCCTTAACCGCTAAACCCTAATCCCCTAAAACCTAAACCCTAAATCCTCAACACTAAACCCCTAAACTGGCCCTAGACCATAAAACCCCTAAACCCTCGTTTTAAGGCTTCAGGGCAGACAAAAGCAGGGTTCGGTAGGGGTCGAACTCCATGCAGCCTTCAGGGCTTAGGGCTTCTGCATTTAGGGTTTAGGATTTTTAAGATTTAGGGTTTAGGGTGTAGGATTTAGGGTGTAGGATTTAGGGTGTAAGATCTAGGGTGTAGGATTTAGGGCGTAGGATTTAGGGTTTAGGATTTAGGGTTTAGGATTTAGGACTCGGGGGGGTGCTCAATGCAATAGAGATTAAGTTCTTCACTAGCTGAACTTGTGCGCCGGGGTCATTGACTCGCAGGGTGTAGGATTTAGGATCGACGAGTTTAAAGATGGGGGCGGTTTGGAGCTTAAGAGCATTGGCCCAGGGCTCTTCCAGTCGAACCCTCGTTGTCAGCCTACAATACCCTAGACCCTAAACAACCCTAAACCCTCGACCCTAAACTCTATTCCCAAAAAGCCCTAAACACCCGAAGCCCCTGAAGCTCGAGAGCACAAAATCAGGACTTCGTCAACTTTTGGCCTTGCAGGGTCTAAGTCAACCCTGTACCTGACCTGTTAATAGGGTTTAGGGATTTAGGGTTAAGGGGTTCAGGGCGGGTTTAGGGTTGAGAGCTCAAAACACCTACAATTAAACTGGACCTTCCACTGACAAGCAAGCCTGCGCAAGAGCCATCTCGATCCCCTATAAGAAGAGACACGAGACCCTATAAACCCTAAACCCTAAACCGAATAGTTTCCTCTGAAGTTTCAGCCCTACACGGCCAACTGCCCTGGAGTTTTCGAAACTTCAATCTGGTTCCAAGGACACAAGCCGGTTGAGCAGGAGTTCACGGGCAGTGGGCTCATAATTCTGATTCGAGCACGAATGCCATGTGACCATGCGGGCTTCAACATAGGGTTCAGTCATACAGTGTATATTTAGGAACCCGTTTACGAAATCCTTGAAGGGAAGGTCCCTACATCGCGGTGTCTTTGATCTGCCTGCGACGACATCCTCTTCATTGTAGAATAGATCTTTGGGGCATGTGACTTAACCATACATAGAGGGCTGTGAGCCGACAATTATCAGCTCCCAAGCCATCCTTCTCTGCATTGATCACAGGAGCTTCGCCGGCAAGGTGTGAAACCTTGTCGATATGGAGGCTCACAGGAGTTGGTGATGAGGTTTGGGGGCTTTTGTTCAGGGGTTGAGGGTGTAGGCTCAAGTTCAGGGTTCAGGGTGTAGGGTTCAGGGGCATTCGTAGAGCTACCTGTGCCCTAAGCCGGTTTCAGGGTTTATCGTTTGGAGGTGCCCCAGCCTCGAATGCCTGTAACAGATTCACCGATCTTATAAAGTTTAACTTGGCTTACCCTCCCAATGCACATATAAACTTGAAATAGGGGGGTTCCCTTTTCTTAACCGGGCACTACGATACTAGTCAACAGTGCCCACACGATCCCCTCCCCTTAACCCTAAATCGTAAACCCTAAACCTATCGGGTAGCTTTGGGAGGGTCAGGACCTTCACAGGGATCTAGCTTCCTGAAACCCTAAACTTTCAACTGTGAGCCTGCAGCCCAAGCACTTAAAGGCCACGGTTTAGGGTTTGGGGTTTAGGGTAAAGCCCAACTGCATCCGACCCCCTCACGATTGATCCGTGGCACAGTGTCCACGGCAAGGGCATGGACGGTGGCGAGCATGGTGATGGCCAATCTGCACGGACCCTAACCAAAAACACCCGAACCCATCACAACTCGAAACTGACTCCAAACCCTAAACCCTAAACCCTAAACCCTAAACCCTAAACTCCAAACCCTAAACCCTTAGCAGCCGCAACACGCCAAACCCCGAATCCTTAACTAAAGGGTTCCCGTAAGATCCCTTGTCCCCCTTTTTGAGCGTCTCTAGAAAGTGCTCTGCATTGGTTCATACAAGGGCTCTACAAGCGTCTGGGCTGAGGGCTGAGGGCTTTGTGATTGGGGTGCAGGGTGTAGGGTTTACGGCGTCGGGTTTAGGGTTTAGGGTTGAGACAATACACAACTTACTACTTGGAGGTTCATGGGCAGTTATGGATGGAGTTACAAGTCCTCTGATATGGGTTACAACTATAGTTGCCCTACTTGTAACCCCACTTGTAGCTACCCATGAACCTTCAAGTAGACACTTGCATAGGCCCATGTGCGGTTGAGGGCCCAAGGAATACCACGCAGTATCAAGATCAGCAGGACCTTCTTCACCATCATCATCATCATCATCATCAACAGCAACAACAGAAAAAATGTTCCACACAAGACACGAACCGACCAGAACCATCGTAACAAGCTTAGTTATAGCTTGCCGACCGATCCTACGTACGAAAGGCGCAGCTAGGCATCCCCAGGACCTTTTGCTACAGCATCCGGGCTTCAGTGTCGGGACAGCTACATCCTCTAACATGCACCATGATGGTAGTATAGGGGCCTTAATAATTAGAATAGGGTTTTGGGGCCCATTATACTATAAATATAATAAGGAACCCCAAAAATAATATAGGTAATTATTGAGGCCCCTATATTAGGGTTTAGGGTTTAGGGTTAGGGTATAGGTCTTCCGACCAATGGTCCCGCCAGGCGGCCGCACGACATGTGCGCGACTGTATGGTCTAGGACCCACCTTCTTCCTACCCGACCCCTGGTATCCGCACATGACTGCGACGTTATGCCTGCAATTCAAGACCTTATTGCAAGGAGAACAACGCCAAACCCGATGCACTCCCGAACTCAAACCCTAAACCCTGATGCCTAAACCCCTAAACCCTAAACCCCTAAACCCTGATGCCTGAACCCTAAACCCTTGAAGGCTAGCCGACGAGGAAAGTTCCGACTGCAAACTGACCTCTAGAGCCTCCGAAGTGCAGCCTGTGAGGACCAATACGAATGGATATAGGTACCGGGTCAGGGTTAAGGGTTTAGGGTTTAGGGTTTAGGGTTTAAGGTCCAGTTTAGGGTCGTTTATATAAGGGTGCCGTACTATGTTGGAGACCTCGAAAGAGGCACCCTGCTTTAGAGAACTACCCAGATAGTTGATAAGCCAGTGGAGGAAAACCGCCAGGAGCCTGCAATGGATGGCTGAAGAGCACAGGTGAAGATGAATACTACAGATTTCAACGGTCATGCTGATTAGCAGCCAAGCTACAACAACCAGCAAGCATCCATTGCTTCTGGTGACAAGGTTTTCTTTCAAAACAACGAAAGTACCAGCTACAGTGTCAGTAGCCATTGTCGTCGTCGTGTTGGTTCTTCTACAACGCTTGCTATGATGCCTCTACTTTAAGACTGTGTCAATTGCTTACATATCCGTGTTATCTTCATGTACCACTGCTGTTGTTGATGTTGCTGTTGCTGTTGCTGTTGCTGTTGCTGTTGCTGTTGCTGTTGCTGTTGCTGTTGCTGTTGCTGCTGCTGCTGCTGTTGTTGTTGTTGTTGTTGCTGGTCTTCTTATTCTGATTTTTATTTTATTATTCTTGCGGTTCCTCTTCTTGATATTCTTCTTGTTATTGCTGTAGATGTTCCTGTTGCTTATGGTTATCGGAATCGCCGGCGTGTCTGTATTTCTTGTAGCTGGTCCAGGAACAGTCGAAAGAGTAGCAAAACAACATGCAAGCACTACTGGCAGCAAGTACCATGCAATCAAAAGCGGCGCTCTGCACTCCGCGCCTGTAATGAGTGGCTCGGGCACAGCGTTCGCGGTCCCGTCGCACTGACGCTATGTGAGTGGAAAAAAAAGAGTAGAGTGGCGGTGTCTTAAGTCTTGCTGGAAAGCCTGGAGTGGCATCCTGAACTTATTTTGACATTCATGTGGTTGGCAGAATGTGAGGGGCACGTCCGAAGGTCGTGGCTGTGGGCATGAATAGTTGTAAGATACATGTCGCATGTTCTCTCGAGGCCCTACGAAGATTCATCCGTTTGAGCCACATCGACACCCAGCCATGGGCTGTAAAACCCAAAACGGACGTCTCACGAATTAGAACAGGGCTCGTGTTAAGGGATCTAAAGAGGTCTGTCAGTCATTATGAAGTAGAGTCCAATGTTAAGTTTAAGGGCCTTATTAAATTGACTACAACAGGGGATAAGAAGGGTGGGTATTATTTGTATGTTATTATAAGGAAACCTCAGGAACGATGAAAGCAATTCTTTCGACCCCCATATTGAACCCCAAAACCCCGAACTGGCGGAAAGGTGGAAAGCCCAAAACAAAAACACACCTGGAACCTGTAATAAAAAAAAAAGGCACTACCCTGACTTCGGCAGCTTCGCAGAAGCTTCTGAGAAACGCAAGAACCCGAATGCAACCCGACTTACGGTCAGGCTATCGGCGTACCGTAGTCGAATACCTGCAACACCGACCGGTCAGTCTTACAAAAAGACCTAAACCCTAAACCCTAAACCCTAGACAAACCCTAAACCACAAAAAGACGCACAAACAGTTCAGGGTCTAGGGTGGCCAAAGGCCGTAATGAACAAACACTCACAACCAAACAGTGACCCTGCGGAACGGTTTCGGGTTTTGGGTTTAGGGTTTGTGATGCCTTAGGGAAGTTAATAGCCGTCAACTAATAGCCTTCCTGGCAGCAAGCATAAGCACATCAAGCGAAGCTCGCTTTCGGTCGTCAGGATCAGAATCGTCTGCAGAGTCATCAGCACCGTCGTGCTCCTCATCCTTACCAACAGCAGTAAAAAGAAAGCAATCGTGTTAATCAGAATCACCATCATCATCTCCTTCACAGACCATGCCTGGTTAATAACTCTGAGAATTCAAGAAACAACCGACAGGTTCCTTGCTAGTTGTTTGGACAAGGACGAGTCTCCAAAATCCTGCTCAGGTTTAGGGTTTGGGTTTTAGGGTTTAGGGTTTAGGGTTTAGGACCCCATGCAGAGCCATTGAAGACAAGTTGCCACTTTCTTTCTCTCGGCAACGAGCTGTCTCGTTTCTTGTTCGCGGCACGCTGCTCAGGTGGCGCATGCATTTGGAATGTACTTCAAGTTATCCTAATGAGGAAACCATCGTATTCTCTATAGAGCCCTCTCAAGGCAACTTACATGCTCCTTAGGTGAGGAGCTCAGATTATCGCTCCTCTTTCCCGTGGACCGGTCCCGTCAGGAAGTAGGGGTAGCCTCGGACCATCCGAGGGTCGATTTGGGATTTACCGACCTTGGGCCTTGCCTGTACCCTCAAACAGGGCTTAGGGTTTAGGATTTAGGGTTTGGGGTTTAGGGTTCAGGGTTTAGGGTTTAGGGTTTGGGGTTTAGGGTTTAATTAGGGTATATGGTCCCAAATAATGGGCACTTAGGGTCCAATGGCGGTTAGAGGGTGGGAGGGATAGGCACAGGGTTTGGGCTGAAGGATTTAAGTCGACCTAAGGTTTCGGGATCCGTGGGGGTCCGTAAGGGCTGGGGGCCTAGGGTGGGTTTACGGTTCACGGGCTGGTTTGAGGGGTAATTGAGGGTTATCTCATGGGTTTACCGTGTATTCTGTGCACATCAAGGTTTCGGTAGAGCTTGAAGAGCAACATGACGTACCCAGAGAGCCCAACACCACTTAACTGAGGAATATACCTTAAATTGTAGGGGCCTTAATATTATGCTTTAAGGTATATCCCTTAATTAAGGGGTATTGCGCTCTCCGGGTACAACTTCAAAGGTGGCCCACGGTGTGGCTGACTGACTGTGCTGATGTGCCCCGAAGCCAGAAACCGGATGATCCTAACCATGTTTCCTTCTTGGCCCCCGCTGCACATGTACGTGGCGGTACAACGAAAGCTCGAAATAGATATACATAGAACTCAGCTTAGAACCAAACATCGTGCGATCTGAGAGCCGAGGCCTCTGAACATCAATCTGCTGAGACATTAAACGCCTCAACACCCGAACCCAAAAACACACCCACGGCATAATATGGCGGTCTTTCTACCTAGGGAGCGGTTTGGACGGCATACTCCACTGTATTAAATAAATAAATATATATATATATATATATACATATACATATACATATACACACACACATAAGTATGTGTATGTACATATATATACAAACAAATATATGTGTATACATACATATAGATTAAAAATTAAAAGAATATATAGTACACATACACTCATTGCTTTTTCAATCTTTTGTATCCGAAAAAGCCTTGCCCTGAACAGCCCTTGACTCACCTCGACCCAGAGATCCGCGCAAACTCCTCAAAACAGAAAGGGACCATAGGGTGTAGGGTTTAAGGCTTAGGTTTTTCCTGTGTTCGTGGTGTACCTGGAGTAACAAAGGTACGTGTTAAACAAAGGTATGTGACCCCAAAGCATTGGTACATTTACCATCTTTAAGGTACCTTGGTTACTCTAGGTAGGGCTTAAGATGATTTCAGCTAAACTCATCCTTAAGCATATGTCCTCGAAGTCCCTGGCAATCCTGTCCTAAACCCTAAGCCCTAAGGCCAAGAGGCCGGTCGCCAGCTTGAAACAGAAGGCAACCACGGTGCCTTGGCTGTCACCGAATCCCGCTTTCAGGGTACAGGGGTTTAGGGTTTAGGGTTTAAGCTTCGGGGTGTGGGGTTTTGGATTTGGGGCTTTGGCTTCAGGGCTTTCTAGGACTAGACCCGGGCATGCACTACCTGCTTTCGGTCCCGCCATTTTCCTAATACAGTACCCCCAAACCCTAAATGACACAGCTTTGTCCCAAAGAGAAGGTGATAGAATCCAGAGCACTAGCCCTAAATTCGAGACTCCAGGCACTCCCAGGGGTTGCCAAGCACCTATATGGTAGAATGTAGGAGTTCTATAGCACGGAATTACTCTTTATGATTTGGGAAAGTATCCCCCATAACAGCCAAAACCGTAAACACTAAACCCCCAAACCCCCAAACCCTAAACCCTAAACCCCTAAACCCTAAACCCTAAACTGAGTACCCAGATGACCCACTGGGACTACCGGGTCTGGAAGATTCTGGGTCCCTTCACAAAGAGTCTTGCGGATCAGGGACGCCCTACACATGGTTTAGGGTTTAGGGTTTAAGGTTTAGGGTTGAGGGTTTAAGGTTTAGGGTTGAGGGTTTAGGGTTTAAGGTTTATAGGGTTTAAGGTTTAGGGTTTAGGAAGCTTTGTGAATGAGGAATAGACTTGTAGTTCTCTAAATTAGGCTCCCTTGTAGAGTCCTGTTTATGGGGGTGCAGTGGTGTGTTGGGCACCTGGTAAAGACCCTCCATGTACCCTCAGATGGTCCCAAAATCATGGCCATTTCGGGGTCTAACAGAGGGTAGATGGAGGGTCTACCCATAGGCCCCTAAGTCGTTCCTTTTTGGATTTACCTTATGGGATTCTAAGTATAAACAATAAAAAGGAACTACTTAGGGGCCTATGGGTAGGTATACCGTCAGAGATCCGCCCCTTAGAAAGCATACGGCGCATTCCTTAGCTGAGGGTGTCGGCCGTATTGCAACACAGACCCCCCAAACCCTCATGGACTCCCAAATCCGTATAAAACCCCTAGAACGCAATATACAGAAACCGTGCAACCCTGGGAACTGCCGAAGCCGTATAGCGGCCCTTAGCCTTCAATCACAGAATCCTTCTATAGAGCCTAGTATACAAAGACACTGTAAAGAAAGCCTGCTGAACACATCGACTACAAACACTTCTGCGAAACTAGAAATGTCAAACCTAATCCTCTTGGTGCGGAGCCCTACAGTAAACCCAAAACCCCCCAAACCCCAAACCCCCAAACC
>CAJNJA010031064.1:15521-20521 GCA_905231915.1 Symbiodinium necroappetens
CTAAACCTCTGAACCCTTAAACCCACAACCCCAACCCTCGTGGCAAGGAGCCCACGACCAGGAAGCTCAGCACCGGCAGCAGCAGCTGAAGGGAAAGATGGCAACCCCGGGCGCGGGCCTGCGGAGAGATGAGACGAAGCTTCCGGGGTTCGGGTTCTGGTCGGTTTAGGGTTTAGGGTTTAGGGGTTTAGGGTTTAGGGTTCCAGGGTAGTTATGCATAGGAGTACGTCACCCTAAGCACTTTGGACCCTAAGCCCTAAATCCTAAACCCTCTTTACTCCAGGAAGCGGCGTGTTTACGACGGTAGAGAATGCACCTGCGGTCACAGAACACCTTCCTTTTGCGATGGTGACACTAGATATACTACAGAAATTCTATATAACCGCATGATCGAACCCTTATACAGGCGGAACAAAACCAGACAACCACCGTGACGACTACCCAAGTATGCTCGCGGGGCGCAGGGGTCCATCGAGGCATCGTTTGCCGGCTGCATGCGAGCCCCGAGGCTGACTGAGCAACACCGGCGGTACCGGTAATTTTCGGAAACTCCCATATGACTCGCTTACGAGGTCTTTTGGTGCCTGCTGGCTATTTCTTCTTCGCCTGGTGTTTGGAAGACGGGCCCGCCATTCTCGTCGTTTGGTCGAGACCTCGGCAGTCTTCAGCGACTTCTTGAGTGCAGCAGAGCCTGAAGAGTACTGCGGTGCCCTTTGTAGAGGTGGGATAGCACTTTGCCAGCCTCGCACATGATAAACTGCCAGCCACAGTCCGACATGCCGGCAAGAACATCCGTGGCCTGCAGCAAGACTTGGATGACACGCGTGCTCACGGAGCCGGAAGGAATTGGTTGAGTAGAGAGGGCAGCCGCCTCTGCCGTGATAGGATTTAGGGAGATCAAGGCTATCAAGGCTCAAGGCGTGCTATCAAGCAGACTAATTTATTCTTTAAAACAACACCATTCAATATTAGCCCAGCCATGCCTTCAGTCCTAAACATTTGAAACCCAGAGCCCCCAGCCCTGGGCCCTAAACGTGGCCCCACGAGCCACAGGACTACAGAAAACTGACTTCTGACCCTTACCAGGTTCAGGGTTTAGGGTTTAGGGTTGAGGTGCTAAGCCCGAGTTACAACCCTCAAGCCTCAAGCCACTAAAACCCTTTCAGCCCTGAACCCTGCGACACCCTTAACCCTAAACCCTAAACCCTAAACCCCTAAACCCCTAAACCCCAAACCCCTAAGCCCAAAAGCCCTAAACCCCTGAACCCTCTGACAGACTCCCTTTTCAGCTCCGAGCCTTCTGTAAGCTCCTGGTTTGCCTGAAACCCTTTCAGGTCAGATGTCAACCCGCTAAACCCTAAACGCCTAAACCTTTAACCCCTAAGCCCTAAAGCCCCCTAAACCCTAAACTCCTAAACCTTTAACCCCTAAACCCTAAACTCCTAAACCTTTAATTCCTGAAACCCCAAACCCTCCTGAGGAGGGGAGTCCGCCCTAAACTCCGTGTCAGCCCTAAGCCCCAAGCCGCTCAGCCCGAAATCCCCTTCCCTAAGCCTCTCTTAGTTGCTGCGTTCGTAAGCACCAAAAAGTGTACACTTTCAGTTCTATAAGGGTCATATTATCCCAAAAAAATTAAAGTGCACTCATTCAGCTACTAAGCCTCTACACTTGTAATCAAAGCCTTTTCAACCTAAACCCTTTGCAAGGCCTAAAGCCAATTTCAGCCCAAGAACCCCTAGAAAACCTCCTCTCGAGCACCCTTAAAGGAACCCTAACAAAAATCCCTGAAAGGATCCCCCTAGCTTCAAGGCCTCTTCCATCCCCTTTATACAACACCCACCCCCCCCCCCAAGGCGTCCTAAAGGAAATAATTAGGCACCCGGGTTTAGGATGGCAGTTAAGTGGCTTAACCTTTGGAAGCAAAATCTCTCTTCTTCAACAACCAGGCCCAAAAAAGCTCAAACTTTTTTGCGTAGTCCCATTGGCTACCTAAGAAATATGAAAACTAGGTGCTCGGCTCCAGGATCTCTAAACCCAACACATCCTTCAAGGATCCTGAAGCCCTAAACCCTGAAAGGATCGAATTGAACCCTGAAACCCTTAAAGGATCCCTAAACCCTACACATCCTTAAAGGATCCCTAAACCCTACACATCCTTAAAGGATCCCTAAACCCTAAACCCTTCAAGGATCCCTAAACCCTTAAAGGATCCCTTTAAACCCTGAGGTCTCTTCCATCCACCTTACTGCACCTTTCAAGCTTGTGTAATGTATTAGAAGAGGGTTTTTGGGGGTATAGGGTTTAGGGTTTGGGCCTTTGTAATGGATTAAGAATAGGGCTTTGGGGGTATAGCGGCATAGCATACCATAATTCAAACAAAGGAACCCCAAAATAGTAGAGGTAAATATGTTGACCTCTATGTTAGGGGGTTTAGGCATATTCTTTTCTATAATGATAATAAGGAGCCGCCCAAAATAGTTTTGGTAACTATGAAGGCCCCTATCTTAAAACCCTGACCCAAACCCAACTCACCAAAACCTAAAGCGCCCAAGCCCGGCCTACATGGTTACCAAAACTATTTGTTGGGGCTCCTTATATAGGTAATTATTAAGGCCCCTATCTTAAGCCTTGCGCCTCGCCGAAGATCAGGAGCATGAGGGCCAAAGGCAGGCAGTCCTATGGGTTTAGGGTTCGCTTGCTGCACGACTCTATGCAAGGCACGGACCACGAACCCGAAACGCTCAATAACCCTGCAAAAACTGCAGCCACAAACCCTGCAACATCGCAGGTTATAGCACAATAGCTGTGCATAGTATAGCTAGCTGTACAAGCACTGAAATAATGCTTGTCTGGATCGACGTCTGAATACTCTGCAGCCCATAGAGTCCCTCGAGACAGATGTCTGAACTAATTGGATATAGGGTTTAGGGTTTAGGGTTTTAGGGTTTAGGGATTTGGGGTTTAGGGTTTAGGGTTTAGGGTAGTATACCGCAAAACCCTTGTCGAGTTCTTGCGAGGCAGGAGCCGTCGTCCAGGAGATGTTCGCGCGAGCTACCTTAGTAAATGTGGCCGAGGACTAGGGGGCAGAATCTCCACAACATCACCCTAAACCCCAAGCCCTAAACCCTTAAACCCTTAAGCCCTAAACCCTAAAACCCTAAACCCTAAAACCCTAAACCCTAAGCCCTGAAGATGTGCCTAAACATCATAAGCTTCGGGCCAAGGAGTCGGTAGGTTTCACTTGAAAGCTCATAAACTACCACATTAGGGTTTAGGGGTTTAGGGTTTAGGGTGTAGGGTTTAGGGTTTAGGGGTTTCTGAAGTTTAGGCTCTTACAGGCAGCCTCATCCCCAAATCCAAGAAGAAAAAGCACGGCAACACCCCCAAACTCTTGAGCGGGTGGTTAAGCTTCAAAGCCTACAAGGTTTGTCGGAGCTGAGCCGTTCACCCTCACCCGATGTGTCATCTAGACCCTGGTTTGTGGCACCATGATGGGATAACGGTTTAGGGTTTGGGGTTTAGGGATTGTATAGCCAGGATCAAGATCATCGGTGAACAAACAAGGTAGCAGTCATGGGTCTAGGTAGGGGGTGGAGCTTTGGGTGTTGCGGCGTTTATGGTTTGCAGGTAGCGGGCTGTAAGGGGATTCGTATGGTTGGTTGGGGCTAATTACAGTACAGTCAAGCACGGACTTCTGGCGATGCTGTTGCCTCTGTGTTAGACGAGCCAAAAAAACCAGTTCTTGCATTTGAGACATTCCTGCCCATGTTTACGCTCCATCATGTCCATCACAAGACGACTCCTTTCCATGCTTGTGGCAGATACAGAGAGGGAGTAGAACGAATTTGCGAGGAACGTTTACAGCCAAGAGAGTCTCACATCTGAGTCCCTCCAAGCAAACATTCTACACCCTAAGCGGTACTAAACCGAAGTCCGGAAGACGCCCAAACTGCAAGCCCTAGACTATCAACTTGACATTAAGCTTCTCCTACCTATGACCTATTCGGCCTGCACCCAAGGCTTTGAGTTTGCTGGGCTTGAAAACCCAACTACCATGGACGTCTGTACCTTCAAGGACATTTCTGCCTAAATAAGAGACCCTAAATCCTACACCCCTAAACCCTAAACCGCCAAACCCTAAACTTTAGGCCCTAAACCCCTACATAAACCCTAAAACCCCCAAACCCTAAACCCCAAGACCCAAAGAACACAAAATCCCTGAGGCCCTAAAACCCCAAATAGAAAATCTGAGGTTCCCGACGCACCAAGGGCATCTTGGCCCGGTGGCGTTGTGAACATTGCCTGTGGGTTTATAGGATTGAGGGCTCAGGGTTTGAGATCTAGCGTTTAAGGTGGGGACCCGGTTTTTGAGTTGTGCTCAGGGCTTTCATGCTTGAGGTTTGGGGCTGCACTGACCTAAAACTCGACATCCAGGCCCTAAACTCGAAATCCTAACGCCTAAACCCTACACTTCAAGTCCTCCCGTAAACCTTAGGGCTACCTCTCCCTGGCCATGAAAACATGTCATGCCAAGGTGACAAGCAAGCTTGAAGGTCCTGTGTCGAGTAATTCTTGAGCAGGCTCCATTTGGCATCGCCCAGCTCTTCAATGCAGGCAACTTCCCCAGAGCGGACGTGTCGGACCTGCTTCTTGTCAAGGTTGAGCTCATACTGTCTGCAAGCCTCGACCTGATGCAATCAATGATTCAACTCGGCATGGTTCCACAAAACTGCGCTCCTGCAAAACCATGCAGACTGTCTGCAGCTATGCTGCAGCCTCGACCCAGCTCTTGGTGTTAGGGCTACCTTATCCCCTAAACCTGAGGGATACCTTAAGACCGCAACCGTAAATCCTTCCTCACATGGGCTTGGCCTTTCAATAGCCCACCCTAAACCCCAAACCCTAAACCGGGGAAACCGTGTATGGGAACTTCTCTAAAGTTCGGGTCCCATTTGAGGTAAGGGTGGCTTGCAGCGTTGGGGGCCCAGAAAGGGACCCTA
>CAJNJA010031064.1:25521-30585 GCA_905231915.1 Symbiodinium necroappetens
GGTTTTGGGTTTAGGGTTTGGGGTTTAGGGTTTATAGGGTTTAGAGTGAATCCGCAAACCCTCCAAACACCCACGTTGTGAACGCCACGCCACATACTGCGGCACAAATCACTGAGTCAAGATCCCGATTGCACACCCTTCCTTCAAACTTGTGGCGTATGGCACTACCCAGAGGCTCCTTAGTAGTTCCTTTTCGGGATTACCTTATAGGACTCTAAACTCTAAACCACAAAAAGGAACTACTTAGGAGCCTATGGGCAAGAATGACGACGACAAAACACTTCAGAACATGTTGTAATGTTGTAATGGTACCGCTGCTTCCAGGCTTCGTCTGCGCAGGGCTTTCGGAGTTTAGAGGTGTGGGATGGTGTGGGCCCAGGGATTGTAGGGTTTAGGGAGTATAGGGTGGCTTAGAGATTGTCAGGTTTACGTATTATAAGATCTAGGGTGGAGGCCTTGAGGTGTTTCTAAGGGTTTGTATGCTAGTTTTCGGGATATTCAAGGGCTGGTGGGATTCAGGATCTGAAATATTTGTTTATGTCTCCGGTATTTCCTCAGGCTATGACCCTAACCACTGACAGAATGTGTTATCCACAAAATGGTCGCTGTTGCTGTGAGTTCTCCCTAGAGTAGCCAAGCCGCCTGTAAAAGGTAAATGTAGCATTTGTTAGTGTCCCTAAACCCCATAAACCCCTAAACCGTGTCGTTTTTCCTTTCTTTTTCGGAGGTACATCGGTTTGCCTACCCATAGGCCCCTAAGTAGTTCCTTTCTATGGTTTACATTTAGAACCCCATAAGGTAAATCCAAAAAGGAACTACTTCGGGGCCTATGGGTAAGGCACCTTCGATTTTTTTTATGGCGCCTCCAGGCTCTGATGTTGCGGCTTGAACCAGGCAAAACTATAAGGGTGCTCTAAGGGTGCTCTAAGGGTGCTCTATGAGTAGTTCTCTTATTTAGGGTCCCCTTTTTGGGGGGTTCCTTAAAGGGATCTATAGGGCCTTCCATAGGGGTACTATAAGCAAAGTGTCTCAGAGGCCTCAACATCAGAAAGCAGCTGGCAAGCAGATGCTTCTAGGGTTCGGTTTAGGGTTTGGGGGTTTAATAGGGATTAGGTTTCACAGGGTTTAGGGTTTAGGGTTTATAGGGATTAGGTTTCATAGGTTTCATAGGGTTTAGGGTTTAATAGGGATTAGGTTTCATAGGGTTTATAGCGTTTAGGGTTTATAGGTTTAGGGTTTTGGGTTGGAGCTGGCGGCTTCGATGAGGCCGCAGGCCTTCTTGGGACAACTTGGAGGTTCATGGGTCGCTATACGTGGGGTTAAAAGTAGTGTAACTGTACCCATAGGCCCCTAAGTAGTTCCTTTTCGGATTTACCTTATGGGATTCTAAATATAAACCATAAAAAGGAACTACTTAGGGGCCTATGGGTAGTTATAGTTTTTGCACATGGTAGGGGACTTAAAACTCCATGCATAACTGCCCATGAACCTACAAGCAGGAGGCTGGTGCAGTGGTGGCTGCGGTGTTCGTCTGTAACGTCCTTGGCGTTGGTGGCCACGCGGACACTTTGTAGGGCCTCAACTGCGGCTGCCTGGTCGTCGCTGGTGTGGCCGCTAACCCTTATCGGTTACCTAAACCCCAAAAGTAGGTAAAATAATGGCCCAAGACCCATAAAAAGGCTATTTTTTCTACATACTTTCAGTTACTTTCAGGCCGACGAGGTTGTCGATTATGGCTCCGGCCTGGGATGAGATGCAGTCGACCGTGATGGGGCCGGCGATGGGGCCGGTTTAGGGTTTAGGGTTTATAAGGGTTTAGGGCTCAGGACCAGTTGGGATCTGGCCTGCACGGGACCTATTCCAGAGTTAAGGGTGTTATAGGAGGTCGGGCTTGAGAGGTTGTGTAGCATCAACACACAGGGACTCTTATAAGGGAGCATTACGAAGCGCCCGGTATTCAAACCTCTATATACATACATACATATATATATATATATTACACTGCCAAGAGTGGGATTCCGAGGCCGTCAATTCTTCCAAAGGCCCTGGATGGCTGGAAGACCTGCCCTACTCCCTACAGGCCCTAAATCGTAACCCTGGTGCCTGCTGTCGAGCCGGTCACGAAAGCTGTGTTGTAGGCCACCTTTGCCAAGTCTTTGATTTGTTTAGGGCTTCAGGGTTTTGGTGGTATTGTTGAGGGGTGTAGGCTTGAGAGGTTATAGGGATTGAGGGATAACCCACGGCTATGGTTCCACCGGCATAAAACGCTTTTGTTGTTACGGCCCGAGCTGTGGCTAGTACACTAAGCCCTATAACCTCTGTCTCTAACTGCACCTACGTACATGGCGAAAAACACTACATGCTAAACCGCCCAACTATGTAAACCACTAAATGAGTAGTTCTCTAAAGTAGGGTCCCTTTTGGGGTTCCCAGTAAAGTACGGCACCCTTATAAGCCGGACCCTAAAGGGACCCGAATTTAGAGAACTACCCAAACGCCTTTCAGGACTGCCATACGCTTGACGGGCTGATTACAAGCTAAGTAATAGAAGCACCTTAAGCGATTAACAAAGGTTGCGGGGGAAATCTGAGGCGCATACTGATATCTATTCAGGCCCCTACAAACTATCTAGCAAGAAGCACCCGGAACTCTGAAAGCTGGAAACCCTCCAAAAAATCCCGAGTCCATGAACTTGAACGTTCGAATGCCTTGGAGCATGCCTACAACACGCCAGCAAGACCCATGCCATCTGGAAAACAAAAGGCTGAAGCCGACTATATGTAGCAAACCGAAGATAAAACCTCTAGAACACCAAGCCAGGTGCCAATACCCTCACGTAATCATCGGCCGCAACTACATATCCTTAAGGCCTATATGCAACTCCTTAACAAGGTATAAGATCACTTTAAACCCCCTAAACCCGAAACCCCAAACCTTCCCTAAACCCTAAACCCCAAAACTTCCCTAAACCCTAAACCCCTAAACCTCCCTAAACCTCCCTAAACCCTAAACCCCAAACCTTCCCTAAACCCTAAACTCTAAACCTCCCTAAACCCAAAACCCAAAACCCCCAACCTTACAAAACCCCAAAACAAAGCGAACTGGGCCTTGGCCCGCAACTTCAGCGCTTTCGCCGCCGCCAGGCCTAAGCCTTCGGCAGAGGGTTTTTCCGACATCTGAACAATATCTATATATATATATAGTATAAATGTATATATATATATGTGTATATATATATATATGTATGTATGTATGTATGTATGTATGTATATATATATACATAAGTTAGTTCAGGGTTTAGGGTTAAAAAAGGGGCCTAGATAATTACCACTACTATCTTGGGGGGGTTCCTTATTATATATGGGGATAGGATATAAGCTCAAAACCCTATTCTGATTATTAAATATCAGGATCTGACGCAGTAGTATGACTAATTACTCAGACCCTCTAAACCCTAAACCCTATATCTATCCAGTCTGGGAACACCAAGCGTTTTACACAGAGTCACTTCCAAGGGTGGCTGCAGTGGCTTGCATGTGCTTGCCATTGTTCTTGATGTGCTTAAACCGTTTGGTGTAAAACTTTTCTGTAAAACTGCGCATCTCCATGCCCCCGAAGAAGACGGAAAGGGAAAAAAGGAACGACAACGCTATTATCAACTACATCTACGACCTAAAGATGCCCAAGCCTCACATCCAGAAGCTAGGGAAACCCGAAGGTTTAGGATTAACTTGCATGCCTCAGTCTGGCCAGATAGACTATTTACAAACCTAAACCATAAATCCACCCAAACAGAAAAACCCTCAGCCCCAAACCTAATTTCCGGATGACGCCCCAACAGCAGAATTCCTTCCTTTTGCTCAGATTTAAGCAGGAGTCATAAAACGGCACGTGAAACACACAAATATAGAAATATATACAACTAGACAGGTATTTAGAGGGAAGTCCCAAAAATCCTACCGAAACCCCAGTCCTTATCCCCCAGATGTTAAACCCCTGAACCCTAAACCCCTTAAGGCCCTTAACCCTACCTAGAGTAACCCAGGTACTTTAAAAATCCTTAAACCCTAAACCCTAAAACCCTAAAACCCTAAACCCCAAAACCCAAAACCCTAAAACCTAAACCCTAAAGCCTAAAGCCCTAAACCCTAAACTCTAAATCCTAAACCCCAAAACCCTAAAACCCTAAAGACCTAAACCCTAAAAACCTAAACCCTAAAACCCTAAGCCCTAAATCCTAAAACCCTCAAACGGGGGCCGCACCGGCGCCCAGGGCCGCTGCCAGGCTCGAGGTGCGCCAGGCCTTTCAGAGGCCGGGGCTTATGGGGGCTCCTTTAAGGGTTCCTTTAAAGGGTTCTAGGGCTTTTAGGGTTTAGGGTCTAGGATTTAGGGTTTAGGGCTTAGGGGCTTAGGGGTTTAGGATTTAGGGTTTACCTGTACCCGAAAGGACCTACCTGTTTAGGGTTACTTATTATGGTTTCTGTATATAGTTCTTTAGAAAGGTAGGTCTTTTAGGCCACAGGTAGGGTTGAGGGTTTATGGGGGCCTAGGGTTTAGGGCTTAGGGGTTTAGGGTTTAGGGCTTATCGGGGTTAAGGGTTTAGGGGTTTAGGGGTTTAGGATTTAGGGTTTAGAGGTTTAGGGGTTTAGGGTTTAGGAGTTGAGGGTTTAGGGCTTTAGGAGTTTAGGGCTTATAGGGTTTAGGGCTTTAGGATTTAGGGTTTTAGGGTTTAGGATTTAGAGGTTTAGGGTTTAGGATCTATAAGGGTAGGTCTCTAAATTAGGGTCTCCTTTCAGGTCCCCGACATAGTACGGCAGCCTTATAAAGAGGACCAGTAGTAGTAGTAGTAGTAGTAGTAGTAGTAGTTTAGTAGCAGTAGCAGTAGCAGCAGCAGCAGCAACAGTCGTCGTAGTCGTACTCGTAGTCGTAGTCGTAGTAGTCGTAGTAGTCATCGTCGTAGTAGTAGTAGTAGTAGTAGTGGTAGTAGCAGTAGTAGTAGGAGTAGTAGTAGTAGTAGTAGTAGTAGTAGTAGTAGTAGTGGTAGTAGCAGTAGTAGTAGGAGTA
>CAJNJA010031075.1:0-10067 GCA_905231915.1 Symbiodinium necroappetens
GGCAGCAAGCAGCCGCGCGTCGGGCTGGGCACATCCTAAACCCTAAACCCTAAACCCTAAACCCTAATATCTATGTACCTTCCAGGACCTCGTGGCCGAAGCAGCGGCTGGTCGCCTGGATACGGTTTTTGGCCGCGAGAAGGCCCACTGGAGCAGGTTGTTTTGGTGGGTGATTATGGAAGCTTCATGGGCCTCAGAGATTTTTTGGAACTTGGGTTTAGGGTTGTTGGGAGCTTCGCGCGGGTTTTCGTTGCAGCTTTCTTTATTTTTTTGAGGCTTTTCTGGGGCTGCAGTGGTGCTGTAGCCCCAGGCTTCAGCAGAGTTTTATGCTGAAAGAACGATAGGGTTCTGGTTTTTGGGATTTCCTTATCTTTTCCGTCAGGGAAGCTGTTTAGTCGAGTTTCGGGTCGTCAGGTGTTGAGGTCTTGGTTTGGGATTCAAGGCTTAGGGGTTTAGGGTTGAGGGTTTTAGGCCCCCAATCCTGCACGGTTTGAGTAAGGCTGCTGGGTTTGATGCTGAAGCCCTGAACCCTGGGGCCGCAACTGCCACCTTTAAGCCAAGCTCCGGGTCCCAATCCTGCTAAGGCTACCTTTGAGGTGGAGCTTAACGGTTCAGAGCCGAAATCAAGCAGTAACTTAGGGTTTAGGGCTTAGGCTTACTTGCTATGAAAAAGCAGCAGCCGGGTATAGTTAGATTTACTTTCAATAGCCCCAACTAGGTACTTACAACCCTACTTAGCTGATTCCCCATGAACCCCTGACCATCCCTCTGTACAAGCCTCACCTTGCTCATTAGCTTCTCTCACCGGTTAGGGCCTTGGGCTGTTTGGGCTATAGTTGTACGTCAGTTCATAGGGCCGCAAGCACAGTATGAACTAGGTTATCAGCCGCCTGAAACCTGCCCTAAACCCTAAACCCTAAACCCCAAACCCTGAACCCCAGCCCGACAATTTGAAATCGTATCTTTCTCAGTGCACCCTCAGCCTTCCACCCTTCGAGAACCCCTCCAAACCCCAACCGGCAATTCCAGGAGGTGCAGCGAGTGCTGAATGTTCTGGCGAGGCGGAATAAGCCCAATGTGGCGAGCCCAGTCGTGGGTGGGTTCTCCCTAAACCCCTAAACCCCAAACCCCTAAACCCTGAACCCTAAACCCTAAAACCCTAAAGCCCTAAACTAAACCCCTAAACCCCTAAACCCCTGAACCCCTACACCCCTACACCCCTAAACCCTAAACCTTAAACCCTGAAGCAGCTTTCAACCGAAGAGGGGCTTCGAAAAGTAAGCTCAGCCGGGAACACTGGAAGGCCTTGAAGCCCCAAGTGGGAGAAGACCAGCAGTGTTCAGGGGTTTAGGGCTTAGGGCTTAGGGGTTAGGGTGGAGTTTCGGGTTTGGGGTCCAGGGGTTTCGGAGGTTTTCTTGCAGGCTTTGACGTTTTGGCTTGGGGTTTGGGTTGGGGGCCCCGGGTCAGGTTCGTTTCCCTGAGAGCTACTCCGGAGAAGTAAATCCCTCAACTCCTGAGCTTACTCTGGAAAGGTCTAGGGCGTAGGATTTAGGGTTTTAGGGTGAAGGGTTTTGGGGTATCAATGGGGGAGCCTGCATCAGTAGGACGAGAAGCAGACCTATATGTAGCTAGCCTGACGGCTGACGAACTGTAATCCCGTCGATGCTGTACCACGGTGGTTCCGTGGTTGCTGGTTTTCAGGTTGCAGGTTTGGGCTGGAGGTTTGCCGTTAAAGCTTCAACGCGCTCTGTCAGCATAGGGCTCAGTGTGTCGCGTGGATGCAACGGGAACATGCTGTCAGTTCGTTGCAAGAGTTCTGAAGCTTCTAGACCTTGCGCATCGGGCTTGAGGTTCAGAGGCACCTGCCCACAAAGCCAATAAAAGTCCTAAACCTTAAACCCTACACCCTAAACCCTGAGCCCTAAACCCTAAGCCCTAAACCCTACACCCTAAACCCTGCGCTCTAAACCCTAAACCGTAAGCCCTAAGCCCGAAGCCTTCGGCTTAAGCCTCAAACCCGAAATTCGCAGCATCGACAACTCAAAGGGTTCAGGGGGTTTGGGGTTTAGTGGTTTAGGGTTTAGGGGTTTAGGGTTTAGGGTTCAGGGGTTTAGGGTTCAGGGTGTAGGGTTAGGTGTCGTCCCATAAACCCCTTGCTTTCCCCAGAGAGCACTGAGGTTTGTCTGCTGGGCCCCCCCGGTGTAGGCAAAACAGCTCTGGTGGAGGAGGCCTGGCAATGGCCGGCAATGGGCACATCTTTGGGTTTTCAGGGAACCCTAAGCCCTAAACAAACCGGGTTTGGGTGTTCAGGGGCTTAGGGTTGAAGGCAGGCACTGAAGCCTAGGCCTCAACCCTACACCTGTCAGGCCTGGAGGTTTTGTGGCTGAGGGGATAGGGTTCATGGTTAGGGTGGTCTTTTGATTTTGATTTTCGTGGTTCCTAAATCCTAAAGTCCCAAGGTTTAGGATTTCAGACTTATAGACTTTACGATTCAGGACGGACTTTGTCTCTTGTGACTACCATTCGGCGGCAATAAATCTTGAAAATCCTACAAGTTCCCGATCATGGCCTTTCCCGAAGGAACACATATTGTATAAGCGGAGCAGTGACGGTACACTCCGACCATTCCTTGGCTTCGCCCACCTGGCGCTGATTGAGAATGCGTGTACCCTGCAGAAGAAAAACTGTATGGAGTTCTGTGTTAGGGTTTAGGGAACCGTTACTGCCTTGCCTTACCCATCCACTTGTCAGCACAGAACGTATCCCTGGACCAATACACTGTCCCCACAGGCCTGAACAGGCACAACCCGCCCCACAAGTGTGCGACTCTGAATGTCATAACAAAATACCCTTGTGCTCCCTGAATTCGACTGAAATTATAGTATACCCCAAACCCGGACGCTCCTATTCTAACCATGATAAGGACCTGTAGCTACATTCACACTCAATGCGCAGGTCGAAGTTAATCTAAGTTAGGTCCCCTGTCGGGACCATTTATGAGGGTGCCGTATTGTTGTGGGGACCTAGATTGAAACAGGGACCATAACTAGAGAACTGCCCATAAAATATGTGCCATGTGCTGTTAGGAATCCCTCCAGCTGGCGTAGAGTGAGAAGAGGGGGAGCTGGCGATTCGCAGGGCCGCTTCACATCACCGTCCATTTAGTGTCAACCCACCCTCCCCGAATCCGGCAGACCTTCCGATATCTTTTCCATTAAGGGGATATACGTTAAAGTATAGTAGGATCCCTAATATGATGTAAGGTATATCGCTTAAGTGATGTTGGAAGATCTAGGCCCTTTTCGTTTGTGGTGCTCATCCCGCTTGCAAGTGGGATGAGATGAGCAATGCTGGGATTCCTGATACATTTCTTCGTTGAAGCCATTAGGATAGTGAATCTAAATCCTGCCTAAACCCTAAACGAACAACCCTAAACCCTAAGCCCTAAACCCTCAATGCTCCTTTGTGAGCCCTCGATTCTCAAAAACACGCAAAACCATCCACTCGGGTCGATTGTACAACAAAGTCTCATTTTGGAACAGCTTTTTTCCCGGTTGTCCACCTAGATGGAGAACCCAAGCCAAACAATGGTGGACTTTAGAACAGACTCTGCTTTAGGCAACAGAGCCCCTGGATGTTTCAGCTTTTTTCGGCGATGCTAGAGGGAAGGCCTTGGCCACATGAGCACCGAAATCCCAACTCCTGAATCCTACATCCTAGTCCCAAACCCGAAACCCTAACTTCAAAACCCAAAGCCCAAATTCCTAATCCCTGAACCCAGCAAACCTCGAGCGAGGACACCAACAAGGAGTCGTAGACAAAATTGAAAGCCCCAAATTCCAAACCAACCCTCAATTCCACAGCAGCAGTGAGAAAAAGCAAGCCCCCCTAAACCCTATATAAAGCGTAACCCCTAAACCCAAAACAAACCCTAAACTCCGAACCCCTTCTTTTTAGAGTGCGCAGAGAGGTTGCAAGGCGAATCCACCTGCGGGAGGGCATTCCAAGGCCTGCTTCGCTCTCAAGCTTTGGGGGCGTTTCGGGGTTTAGGGGTTAGGGTTTAGGATTCAGGGTTTAGGGAATCGGGGTTTAGGGTTTAGTGAATGAAGTGTGTCTTGAGGGTTCAGGGGCTTAGGATTCATGGAAGCAGGGTTTGGGAAATGGGGGGGTGTCGGGTTTAGGATTCAGGGACTGAGGAAAGCAGGGTTTCGGGCTGATGCCTTTTTTTGGCGGGCAAAACAGAAGGCAAAAGCGGAAAACCAAAGTTACTAAACAGTCACAGAAAAAATACAGCCAAAAACTCCACACCCAACCTCCACAACTTCAGAAAGTTTCACTATAGAGCCCTGAAGAGGCAGCTGCAGTCCTGCCGGCGGCTGATCCAGCTAAGCCTCGGCTCGCTGGTGGGTGGCACCCGGTGAGCCCGGGGGCGGTCTTTGGTTTTTACAATGGAGCTATAGGGATTTAGGGGTTTAGGGTTTAGAGTTTAGGGTTATAGCAAAAGAGGAGTACTACTGTACAGGGTTTCTATCGAGGTTTATTACAAGGTTTTCCCCACGAAGTAGGGGACGGCCCCACGGAAGCACTAAGTTTGAAAGCTTGGCGCTCAGGTTTTCTCTTGTTTCGGGTGTTTGGGTGGAGGCTTTGGAATTGGCGGTCTAGTGGGGAAAAGAACTTAGAGGCCCTCAGGGTAACGTGAGGCCTCCCTAGGTGAACAGGGTTGAGGGGTTTAGGGTTTAGGGTTCAAGTGCGAAGGGTCTAGAGTGTGTGTTGCGATGGTTGGTTCAGGGTAACGGGTTTTGGGTGGCCCGATACCTTGGTAACGCATACCTAGGGAAGCCCGAAAACTCTTTTTCTAGGGTTTTTGCATCAAGGCTTCGGAAAACTCCAAAATATGGCTTCAAGAAGGGGGGTTTTGCCAACTTCATTTTGCACTGGCAAACGTCATTTCTCGTGAGCCTTTGCAGGTACCGTGGAGAGTTCGAGAAGCGCATGCAGAAGCTGCTGAAAGAGCTTGCCGGCCTTCGCGACGAGGTGCGGGCCATCAGAGCCTAAGCCCTAAAGCCCTAAACCCTAAAGCCCTAAACCCTAAACCCAAAAACCCTAAACCCTAAACCCAAAAACCCAAAAACCCAAAAGCCTAAAAACCCTAAACGCCTAAAGCCCTAAAGCCCTAAAGCCCCAAAGCCCCAAAGCCCCAAAGCCCTAAACCCGAAGGGCCTTTCAGATCTACGCCTGGGGTCAGGGTTGAGGCTGGGACTCCAAGGTTTTTTCCGTCGGTTTTCAGCTGGGAGTCAGAGGTTTAGGAGCTCCTTTGTTGGTTTAGGGGTTTAGGGTTAGGGGTTTAGGGGTTTAGGGTTTAGGGTGGCCGGGTCCAGGGCAGAATGCTCAGAGTGGATTTTCTAGGGGAAGAAACAGGGGAAGTCACGCTCCTCTAGGCCTTTGGCTTGTCTTCGTCAGAGAGGTGTGCGAAGTCTCGAACCTCGAAGCTGGAAGACCAAGTTAATTTCTACACCCGCAGCTTTTGGCACTGACGCCCGGACCATACAAACTCGCCAGTGACACACATTCCGACTGCGTACCACTCTTTCTTCTTCCCGCCATCGTGCCCGTCTTTGCCTTCACTGCTATTGTAGATGATATTGACGATGGTGATGACGATGATGATGATGATGACGACGATGGTTGGTGTCATGACTACAATTTCCATCATTCTCGCTATTGTTGTAAGTGTTATTACCGTTGCCATGTTGTTATTCTTGCAGCGTCTTACCCCTAAGCCCTAAACCCTTACCATCTGGCAATTATCCTTGGGAGGTGATCCTCTTCATCGATGAGATCCACATGGCCGGCCCCTTCAGTTTCGGGGTTCCCAAAACCCAGCAGCTCAAGAAGCCCTTCAGTTAGGGTAGAAGACTTAAGAACGTGATTTTTGAAAGCCCCCCATGGCCGGCACCGTAGTGTGTCAGCAGGAACTGTGGCTGCACATATTCTGAGACAAGTCATTCCTGCCCCAAGCGTTGAAATCCAGCATCTTTCAAGCAACAATTAATTGCGGCAACGCATGCCGAGGGCAATGTGTCGAATGTTCGAGCAGTAACCTTAACACCTTAGAACTAAACCCCAAAACATAGATCTAGACCCCAAAACTTAAATGTCAAGCCCCAAACCCCAATCGAGCTCTGCTCTGGGTCCCAGCACCGAGACGGATGGTGAGGATTCATTTGTATTCAGGGTGTAGGGGTTTCGGCTTGCGATTCAGGTTGTAGCGGCTTAGGCCTACTGGAGATAGGGTTTAGGCTTCAGGGTTTTGGGTTTGGGGTTTAGAGTGTAGGGCTTAGGGTTCAATGCAAGGTTCTAGGGTTCAGGGTCGGAGGTTTAGTTTAGGGCCTTGTGGCGTCAGGGTCATTCTTGCTTCACCTGCTGAAGCCGAAACCCGCTGAGACCGAAACAGCCAATCAACTCCCCACAAGCCTTACGCAATCACAGAGAATCCGACAGGAAATTTTACTCTAAGCCTTAAGCCCTAAACCCTTCTTCCCTTTGGAAGGAAACGTCAAAAAGCCGAAAAAATCTCTAACCCCCTTAAGAGGGGCAGCCCTAAAGCAACTGCTTCCCAACCTTGTTAGGGTCGTCTTTATAGGGGTGCCGTGCTAGTTGGGGGACCTAGAACGAGCCGAATTAAACCCTCATAAACCCTGGAGCCCATCACAACACACTTTAAAACAGCTTCATCACCACAAATACCCTTATAATGCCCCTTAGCCACCATAAAAATCCTTTCTTAAACCTCCAACCTCAACACGTAAACCCTAAACCCGAAACACCATAAACCCTAAACCTCTAAACCCCAAACCCCTAAACCCAAAACCCCGAAGCCCTAAGCCGTGAATCCTACACCCGAAACCCTGAACCCTGAGCCCTAAACCCTAAGCCCTAAACCAAGAAGCTGCCCTAGGCCCTCGGTGCTGGGGAGACGGAGAAAGGCAGCTCGATGGATGCGGCGGCTCAGCGGCAGAGTTGATTGAGGGTTTAGGGTTTCGGGTTTAGGGTTTAGGGTTTAGGGCTTAGGGTTTCGGGTTTGAGGGTTTAGAGTTTAGGGCTTAGGGTTTTGCTTTAGGGTTTAGGGTTTTGCTTTAGGGTTTAGGGTTTAGGTTTTAGGGCTGGGAATTCCACAAGAGAGTTGCGGGGTTTTGTAGCGTCTCAAGGATCGCGCAAAGGCTTTTATGTGGCTTGCAAGTAGGACGTTTTAACGGTGTTGTGAGACCTCTACACAGGCCGAGGTTCGAGGTGTAGGGCTTAAGGTTTGGGTTTGGGGCCTTGGGTTGCAAGGAGCCCTTTGTCTACCAAGGCCTACAGCCTACACCCCAACCCCCCAAAATGCCGCTCTAGGGCCCAGAAGCAAAGACGCCCAGCCTCTTCAACATACCTAAACCCCGCAGGCATGACAATGAACCCTAAGCCTATACAGACTTAGCCTTACATGGCCGAAGCCCCACGGCCGAAACTCCCAAACCCAAAACCCTGATGTCCCGAAACCCTAAACCAACACCCACCGCCAACTAAATTGACTCTTAAGCTCCAAGCATAGCCGCAAAGCATTGAAAGCATCTTACAGAACTTCCCTCGTAGAACCTTTCCATGAAAAAGCTCTCATTTCCGGACCCTTATATAGAGCCGCCGGCCCTAAGCCCTAAACCCTAAACTTCAAAATCCTGAAGCCCAAAACCCCTAAATTCCAAAACCCTAAACCCCCAAAAGCTTAAACCCCCAAAAGCTTAAACCCCCAAAACCCCTAACCCCCAAACCCTAAACCCTAAACCCCCAAGCGCTAAACCCTAAAACCGCCAAAATCCTAAACCCTTAAACCTTAAACCCTAAACCCCTAAAGCCCTAAACCATCAAAACCCTAAACCCTAAACCCTAAACCCCTAAGCGCTAAACCCTAAACCACCAAAATCCTAAACCCTTAAACCCAAAACCCTAAACCCTTAACCCCTAAAGCCCTAAAACCCTTAAATCGTAAACCCCTAAACCCCTAAAGCCCTAAAGCCCTAAAGCCGCCCACCCAAGGCCAACCTTCTGAAGCCGGCCCTGGCGCGTGGCGAGCTCCGCTGCATCGGCGGGGGGTCATGTAGTGTTTTGGGTTTAGGGTTTTAGGGTTTAGGGTTTTGAGGGTTTAGGGTTTAGGGTTTAGGTTTCGGGTTGAGGGTTTTGGGGGTTTAGGGTTTAGGGTTTAGGTTTCGGGTTGAGGGTTTTGGAGGTTTAGGGTTGGGGGTTTTGGGGGTTTAGGCTTTAGGGTTTTGGCTTTTGGGGGTTAGGGTTTAGGGTTTTGGGGTTTAGGATTTAAAAGGCTTAGGGGTTTAGGGTTTAGGGTTACTGCAAGGCCCAGGAAATTGTAACATGGGTTGAGGATGATTAGTTGCTAGGATCCCTGATACTTTATCTTCAGGGCATGAGGATTATAATGTTCCAACATTCTCCCTAAACCCTAAACCCTGGCTACGGCTCAAGTTGTTTGGTTTGGACAGCTGTGGGAAAGGGCTCGATCCTTGTGGGGACTGATCATGTTGCCGTACAGCCCCGGCACGCGCCTTGATGCCCAAGTCTTCGCTGGTGCCCTAAACCCTAAACCCCTAAACCCCTAAACCCTAAACCCGAAACCCCCCAAACCCTAAACCCCCTGTTTATGTCGCCACGGTGAGTCCGAAGAGGTGGCGCTCCTGACACCCGGCGACCTGGCGCGGACGACAAACGGAGAGGATCTTGGCCGAAAGCAATGGCATCACAGACAAAAATGTTGTCTGGAAGATGGCCATCGCAGGCACCATAGCAGCTTACTCTGGCCTTGGACTTGCTCCGTTGATTGTGAGATCCACAGCTTGGACGAAGATGTACGGGAGCTCAATGAAGTCTGCGATGGATGCCACATTCGCCAAGTCAACCCGAAGCCATTGTGGCGTTTTCAGGACTGGTGGGTTTACGGCTGCAGGCCTTCGACCCGCGACCCTAGACCTTTTCCCATATTTTCACAGGTTTCGAGAATCCTCGTGCGAATTTTTAGAGAGATACCCCCCAAGAAATTCCCAAAGTTTTGTCAACTAGCGGGAGCCCTTCTTGAGGAAACTTATCCTTGAACGATAATAAGTCGTTAGTTCAGGGGATTTCCGAAGTCCCTGGGATGCTGATGGGTTCGGGCTGCAAGCCTAAACCCTAAACCCTAAACCCCTACACCACCAATGACAATTTGAGGGTTGCGTCGGCTTCCGAGTATTCGTTTCTGCGGAAAGAACCCTAAACCCTACACTAGGCCCTAAACCCTCAAAAATACCGGTTGTAAAGAGGGCCCCCCCTCTCGTTTTGGCAACTCTTCTCTGTATCGTCGCACCCTGGGGCTGGTCTTACTTGCTTTTTCTTACGCTTTCGGTGCCTACACCGCTACTGCGATAACATCGTAGTGTAGTATAGTAATAGTATAGCGATGAGATAGAAATAGTTTAATGGTATAGAATAGTATAGCTTAGTATAGCATTATATAATATAGTAGAGTATGGTAGAGTGTGGTAGAGTAGAGTAGAGTCTAGTATGGTATAGTCTAGCTCCAGGAACCGCCCCTTTAAAGCCGGCTGTTACGATAGGTTTTAGGAGCTTAGGCCCAGTATAGGCTCGCCGGACTTGGCTTCTGCTGCCACCGCTTGTTTGAGGGATGCTCGATTCCGGAATTCAGGGTTCCTGCCCGATTGAGACGATTTCCAGGCGCAACGACGACGGCGGAGTACAAGCGCTTGATCCAGAACCAGGCATCCGGACCCCAAGCCGCTAGTTCAGGAATCGTCCTTTAGTTGCCTTGGCACCGGTAGCTACAAGATCCCCAAACCCCCTGAACCCCAAGCTCTAGTTGAGGGATTGCTGAAGGGTTTGAAGCACGAGATAAGATGCAGGGGCCGTGAACTTTCATGCAACATGCGGGTGAGACATATGTGTTTATAGTCTAACATTCACGTAGGTACCAACCTAGCTACCTAGCTACCCAGCTACCTACCTGCCTGCCTGTCTGCCTGTCTGCC
>CAJNJA010031075.1:10108-30578 GCA_905231915.1 Symbiodinium necroappetens
ACCTACCCACCCACCCACCGACCTACCTACCTACCTACCTACCTACCTACTTACCTACCTCCCTGCCTCCCTACCTACCTACCTACCTACCTACCTACCTACCCACCTACCCACCTACTTAGCTACTCGCATACATGGGTACGCACGCATGCACATACGTACGGACAGAGATTCATTCGTACATAACCATGCGTGCGCACATACGTACATGGGTACACAGGTACAGACGTACATACGTGCATGCATGCATGCATGCACGCATGCGTGCAAATCTGTGATGCAGGCACAATGCTGCTACTACCCAGAATCCTCCAGCAAGCCCCGCGACTCTAGGGCCCAACCCATGAATTCCACTGGCCAAAGGGCACAAAACCCTATATCGCAAGCCCTTCCAGCCCGAACTGTAAGCCCGTGCCCTGCGATTGCCTGACAGTCCTAAGCACTATAGTGACTATAGTGCTTAACCACAGACGTAGACCTGCACCAAAGACCCTGCAGACCCCAGACCAGAAAAGCCAATCAAACCGCAAACCCCTCAGCACCCAGAGCCGAAATGCTTTCGCACCCCCAAGCCCTAAGCCCTAAATCCCAATATCCCGAAACCTTAAATCCCGAAGCCCTAAATCCCAACACCCCTAAACCCCTAAACCCCAAGCCTTAACACCCCGAAGCCCTCAGCACAGGACAAGGCCTTCGAGCGGAGGTTCGTCATCGTGGAGCTGTTTGAGCCTTCTGAGGCCCCACGAAAGGGGGGGGGGTTCCATGTTTAAACGGATTGGGGTTTGGGTTTAGGGTTTACTGTTTAGGGTTTACTGTTTAGGGTTCAGGGTCTGCTGTTTAGGGTCTAGTGTTTAGGGTTTGCTGTTTAGGGTCTAGGGTTTGCTGTTTAGGGTCAAGGGTTTACTGTTTAGGGTTCAGGGTTCAGGGTTACTGTTTAGGGTTCAGGGTGTGCTGTTTAGGGTCTAGGGTTTAGGGTTTGCTGTTTAGGGTCTTGGGTTTAGGGTTTACTGTTCAGGGTTCAGGGTTTAGGGTTTACTGTTTTGAGTTCAGGGTTTAGGGTGTACTGTTTTGGGTTCAGGGTTTAGGGTTTACTGTTTAGGGTTCAGGGTTTGGGGTTTACTGTTTAGGGTTTAGGGTCTAGGGTTTACTGTTTAGGGTTCAGGGTTTAGGGTTTACTGTTTAGGGTGTACTGTTTTGGGTTCAAGGTTTAGGGTTTACTGATTAGGGTTCAGGGTTTAGGGTTTACTGATTAGGGGTTTAGGTTTTCGGGTTTCGTAGGGTTGCTATCGGGCTTTTATGCCGGATGCTATAGGCTTTGCTTTCAGTGTTCATAGTCTTCACAATGTGTAGCTTAGGTTTGGAGTTTGGGGATTGGAGTACGAGGTCTTCCGTGGTTCAGAGCCCTAAACCCCAAACCCTAAGTCCTCGAAGCCAAGCCCCATACCCCAAGCCCTAATGTGTTGCCTCTTCTCAGACCTCTTCCAGACCCCTTGAACCCCGACTCCCTAGCCCTAACCTAAGCCCCAAGCCCCCAAAACCGAGTCCTAAAGCCTAAGTCTAAGACGCTAAGGAAACTAGTGCACACACGCGGTCCGGCCTCGTACAAGCAAGCCTTTTCCGCAACTCGAACCATGATGCCTTCGGACGCATCCACCTGACGGAGCTGTGCTGGGAGAGATACGAACTCTAGTGTGAAGCCTTCTGATTGCAAGCAACAGCAGATAAGACATCTTGGAGAATACCGACTTTGTGCTTCACACTGGTTCTCTCTTCTCCCTTCTTCTTACTGCTTGTGCCGGGGGTTCCGATATCAATCGGAATCACCAGCTTTGCTTGGATCATTTCCCACCAGTCCTTTGGATCGGCGGGTTTTGTCAAAATATCCCCAAGCTGAAGTCCGCTCGGCACTCACCCGAGAGGTAGCTTACTACTCCACTGCTCTTCTCTCAGTCCTTGACGTAGGGCTGCCAAGTCGATTGCCAAGCGCCTGTCCGTTGACACCCGTGGGATGCCTTCTTTGTGGACGTGATCAAACAAAGAGCGACAGTCTGATAAGCACAGGAGGGGGCTCTCGGCTTTGTTGACCGGGATGAGCTTCCCGGCCAGCAGCGTCTCCATGAATGATCGTAGGTACTGTCCGCTCTCGAGGCCCTCCACGCTTGCTTGAGTCTCCGCCCCAAAAGTGCTGCGGCAGACACGTTGTCCTGCTCTGGATTTCCAGTCTCCGATGGAGGCGTTGCCGGGGGTGCCACGGACACATCTGATGTCCGCAAACATGGCCAGGCAGCCGATCTGCGAGGCCACCTTAGAGTTAATCCTCTTGGCCTTGCATTGCTGCCTTCCAACATGTGGTCCTTCGCGTTGTAGTCCGGCTTCTCGGTCTTCCGGGGTGAGGGCGAAGTGTTCCTCGTCGTAGTCGGCCTCCAACGCATTCGCCCATGCAGCGTCGTGGTAGACGACGATGCCAAAGTGCTCTCGCGGGATGGGCTTGAAAGTAAGCCACATTTCTTTATAGAGCCCGGCCCGGTAGGCGATCTGGTTGGTGAACCGAACGTCTGCAATGCAGGGGGCCTTCTGCAACTGCTGGGCAAGACTGACACTGCACGTCAAGTCTGGTCTTGTCTGGGCCGATAGCCAAGACAGAGCTCCTTGACACTGCACGTCAAGTCTGGTCTTGTCTGGGCCGATAGCCAAGACAGAGCTCCTATCAAGGACTGGTTGTCGGCTCGCAACTCCGGGCCGGCAGGATCTTCATCATCAGCTCCACGAGGAATTTCCAGGCTGAATAGCCTGGTCTCAGCATACTTCTTCTGCTTGACGGTGACCTCCTCGCCGCAGTAGATCTCGGAGCCGACGTAGTCGAGGTGGTTCAGCTCCCACTTGTCTATGGGGAACCTTGCTGAAAGGGCCTCTCTGATCATCACGTTCATCTTTTTGCCACCGATGACCAAGAGGTCGTCAACGTGACTTCCGACATAGCCGTGAGGTTCCCCTTCGTAGGTTCCGTCGACGATCTCCCTGAGCATGAAAATGCATGGGTCCAGTGGGCACTGGACGAATCCAAAGCGCCTTTCGTCGCATCGTACTTCGACTTGTAGTATCCCTCCTTGTAGGTCTTGCCACCACTCGTGTGGCGAGGTTGCCAGACCGAAGATGTTCTTCTTGATGCGCACCAGTTGCCGTGGTCGTAGTCCCGGGAAACCTGTAGCCGGCTGGTGGAGGTAGAGGGGCTCATCTCTGCTCAAGTAGCCACCCGTCAAGAAGGCACACTGGATGTCGCCCGCGGCGACCTCCCACTTGTCCTCCTGACATAGGCCATCTGCAAGTCTTTGCATCAAACAAAGAAACCCTGGCCTGGACAACGTAGGCGCGTCCGTGCTCAACGCCTCCACCCCAAGATCAGGATCTCGGTGTCCTCCGATAACAAGCCGGCTCTTGCATCTCCACTTAGGCTCATCTGTGTCTGGTGTTTCCCCGGCGGCATGCGATTTTCTGGCGGCCCAGTTTTTATCGCGATATGCCCACCGGCATGGTAGGACTCGAGCAGGATCGACGGTTTGCCTTATCCGTTCCGAGGTCTCCTCGTCCAGCGGCTCTAGCGCGTCATACGACAGGTGCTCTTGCCATTGGACGCGCTCTGCGTCCTTGAAGAGCTCGCGGGCTTCGGGTGGTATCTCGGACCACTTCAATTCCTTCTCCTGTCGTTTGGCCTGCCCTCGCTGAGTGAGTGCTCTTTTCAATAGCATCACCTCGTCGGCCTGCGCGTCGACGTTGTCGGGGCGAGTCTTTCGCTTCAATCTCCGGCTCGGAACTCCTGCAGGTAGTAGCGCTTCCTCTTCCTGTGGCATCGCTGTGTCACCCTCTCCGTCAATGTCGAGCTGGATGTTGCCGTGGAGGTCGAGGTCGTCGATCTCGCTCGGGGAGTACTGGGCGTCGTCCTCGTCCTTGCCTTCGGACTGCTCCCATGTATCCGGGTCGTCCGGGTCCATCGACAGGAGCTTGTTGACCTCCTCCTTGACGCCCTTCATGGTGAGGTACTCGCCGATCTCCTCAGGTCCGGTGCTCCGGAGGTGTTCCGGTGCAGTGAGCCTGCACCTGCCGTTTCTCGAGATCCAATAACTGGACCCTTGTTTTCCCACCACCACTGCTGGCCCTGTCCAGTGGGCTCTTCTTCTGTCTTTTGGCTGATTCCAAAAATGCACCGGGTCCCCGACCTCGAAGTCCTTCTTCGCCGTCCGTGCCCTCTGCATCAGAGCTCGTCGCAGCCTCTCATCCCCTTGGGTCTTGTGAAAGGCCATGCGCGCACTTGCTCGGATGGCTGCCAAACGCTGGAACTTTGAATCCCGGGTGAGGTCCCAGGTCACCTGCTCGCCATTGTCCGGATCACACAGTTCTTCTGGAACGCGGGGTGATCTCCCGAATACCCACTGGGTTGGTGAGTGTCCGCAGCGTCGCCGGAGGTCGTTTTTAGCGGCACAGACCATCGTTGCCGCGATCTCGGCCTCGTCCTTGTCGACATTCAACTCGTGGATGACTCTGTCCCAAATCCCCTTAAACCGCTTGACGTGTCTTTCGGTGATGCCGCCCTGCCACTTGCCTTGGGCCGCCACGTTCTTAACCCCGATGCTGTGCCAATCACATAGCCTTGCCAGTCCTGCCTGCACTTTCCCGTCCAAGTCGATTGAAACTGACGTGGGCGGACCGAATGGGGACAACCAGTGCATGTTGAATGCCCTCTCAACGTCCGGGCCGGTCTCCTTCTCGAGCTTGGCCACCACGTGGTAGGATGTCGCCCAATCGGTCATGGTGAGGAAGGCGTGCCTGGCATCCTGGATGTCGTGGCAGTACATAATGTCGACCCCGACACAAGAGTTGAAGTCGAGCAATCTCGGCAGCGTGCTCGGCCTTGCGATGCCGGGCCCTTTTGTAGCTTCGCATGTGGCACACTTCATTCCTTTGACCGCCTTGATGATGTTGGGCTCGCATCCGGCTAGCCTCAGGTGTCGACATAGGTCTTCTTCTCCTCGTGGATGTCCCAAGTTCTGGTGCAGGCGACGTAGAGATGCCTGCACGTAGCCGGGGACGTCGCTTCCAAAAGTGATGCCGCTGCCGTCGTACTTGATCTTTTCGCCTCGGGTTTCCTCGTCGACTTCAACAGCGCACACCTCATGAGGGCGCTGTCCTGCAAAAGTAAGTCTCGCTCCATCCCTTTGTTTTCCAAGAACAACCCATGCATCATCGCCGTCGAGGAACTTATACTTCACATACTCGGCGTAGGTCTCCAGGAAGGGGCTTGGATCTCCTTTACGCAGTACGACTTCGCCGCCAGCCTCAATCTGTTCGCGAATTAGCTCACTCACGGGCTCCTTCGCTCGGTCGGGCATTCCATCAAGGTGGATTCTTAGCTCTTTCGGTGAGGCTCCGACGACGAAGTGATGCGCGTTGACCTGGGCCTCAGGGTCGACGTAGTCTTCCCACGTGAACGGCTCGATCACCGCTTTGTCGAGGTCTGTCGCCTCGATCGTTCCCTCTTGTCCTCCTATTTCCATCATCACGATCGGATCGTTGAGGGCTGGTTGTCCATAGATGTCGATAAGGTAGGAGCTGGCCGCTGTCATCAAAGTGCACATCAGCACTCTGAGCTTCCCGGCGGCGTTCATGATCGTTTTCTTGGTGGACCTTGTTGCCTTCGGTTTAACGACGGCCTCTCCGGTCCTGGTTCTCCCAAGGAGAGGCAGCCTGAATCCGCAGCCTCTGAGGTACTTCTTGATCTCCGGTCCACACTGCGGTAGTCCTCGGGCAGTGTGATATGTCAGGCACCACCTGTCTCCACTCCAATCACAGGAGCCGTGCCTGAGGAAGGGGCTGAACTCAACGAAGGTGCCGGCGGTGTTGTGGGTCTTTCCCGGGACCCACACTCCATTTCTGTCTCGCCGCCAAATAAACTTTTCCCCGTTGGCCTGCTTCTCGTCGATGTCGTCCTCTTCAAGCCATAGCTGTCCACCACTCTTTTGTCCTGTTGACGCAGAGTAGTTGTGTGTCCCCTTGAGGTTGTTGCTGTCGCGGTGGACAGTCGTAGCGATGTTCTTGGTAACGGAAATAGAACTCCACGTCGCATTGGCGGGCAGGTGGGCTTTGCCAAAGTTGTTCAGGTAGCGAACGAGGGCCTCGGTGTCCTTGGTAGAGCGCGTCACTCCAATGACGCCCCCATGAGTGAACATCCCGTAGGTGGAGTAGGCCTTGTTCTCGGTGAAGTCGTTGCCGCCGTCGTGGACCTTCCGGAGGTTGAGCTTCTCCGGGAAGTAGTGGGTGGCCTCGAGGATCTTCTCGCAGTTCTCGAAGCTGTAGTCGCCCCAATCAAAATCGCCTTCGCCAAACTTCTTGTAAAGGTTTGCTCCAGCATAGTGCATGCTCTCCTCGCTCTCGGGTGCGTGGTGCTCGTTGTGCGTGTCGTGAGTGGCGTAGTTTGTAGCGCGACCATGATAGCCGCGGACGTAGTCCTCCTCAGTGATGATGTTCTCAATCCTTTCATAGCCACAACAGTTAACATCAAAGAACTTTCCCCCTTCAACATCACCAGGAGCTCCGCCATCGAATTTCACTGCTCGCTGCTGCGGGCCTTGTCCTTGAGGATTGCGGGCTTGGTCTCCAGGGCCTTGATCTCCTCTAGCACCGCTGGGTCCGGCTGCGACTCCATCGCTTTGCTCTTGTCCTTCATCTCGGCGTTGCCGCGCTTCGGCGTGGTCTTGGTGTAGCCCTTGCCGGTCCTGATGCTCGTGGGAGTCAGCACGGTCACGGCATCCCATGAACTGTTCGAGCTGGTCTTGCTGTGGCTGGTCTCGGGCACGTAGCTCGCATCCACCGTGTCGTCGTTGATGAGGGTCTTCACCGCCTTCCGGTCCATCTCGTTCTTGAACCACTTCGCGTAGCGGACAAGGTCCGGGTGGGAGTTCTCCGACCTCGTAGTCTCGGCTAGGGCCCAACGACCATAGTCCTCTGGAATTTCCCGGTATTCGCATCCACGCCACCGGCCGATCGTCATCAAGGTGTTGGCCGGGGTGCTCAGGTTGTCCCGAATGAGCTTCAAGATCAACCCCTTGCTCGCCTTCGCCGGGAGTGGCACCTCGAGCTCCACCGCCTTGGCCCGAAGCTCTGGGAGGTTGAGGGAGTTGATCTTCTTCATGCGGGTAGTGAGGTCCTCCTCGCCGTTCGCCTCCAAGTGCTCGCGAATGACCGCTCGAAGCTCCGGCACCGTCCAAGTCGGGTGGACGGTCATTCCCAGTCTCATTGCCTCCTCCAGAAGCTGAGACTTGCGCATTTGACTGAGTGGCACAGTCTTGGTGGAGTCGTTCTCGCATGCTGCCCGGTTGCTCATTACCTCGAGGAGGAATTGCGGAGGTTGGAGTTGGGGGCTGCTGCTTGAACAAGACTGTGTGGCCAATCCACAACAAAGTGAACGCAGACTCACTGGTGCACTGATCTTCCCAATGATCTACCGTTTGCTCAAGCCATCTTCCAGAACTACAGCAAATGCCTTCTGTGATTCGGGTGTGGCCGAGGGTTTCGGTAAGCATGTCTCTGAGGATTGTTTTGCTTGTTCTCCAGGTTGAGGGATTAAACATAGCACGGCGAGGTACAACATGTATTCGCATCCATGAGGAGGGGGTCTCTACCCAAAAGTCACGATCAATCTCGGTATTCTCCCACCACGTACGAAAGGTATCAAGAGATAGTTGATCTTGACTGAGCATATCCTTGACACTGGGGTCCAACTTCTTCTCATAAAAGATTCCAGTGTACTGAGGAGCACGGGGGTTATGACAGGCTACTGCAAACACGGTCATGTATTCCGCCTTGGGCTGCAGTCGAACGTCCTCGATCTCAAGCACTGGAACACTGCTAAGGTCGGCCTTTGCCGGAATAATCGGGATCGCGGGATGACCTGCGGGCGTGGTGAGCAAGCTGTATGACTGAAGTCCGACCCTGGTGAAGTCGGCTTTGCCACCCTCAATGTCGTACACCATTCCGAGCTTGCCGAGAACCGTACGAGACAAAAGAAGAGGTATGTCTCCAGGAATTATCGACGTCCTCAGTTGGACGACCGAGTTCCCAAGCTCGAAGTTGACGATCACGTAGAACGAGCTGTAGTGGATCTTGCCCGTGCCGAAACGGTATGCCTCACACTCCTTCTTCAGGACGGGGCGCTGGCCGTGGTCCTGGAGCAAGTCTGTGTAGGCCTGCAACCACTGGCTGCCGGCGACAGTTCTCGCGCAGGCAGTGTCAGTCACCCCTAGAAGCGAAGCATCTCCGACATGTCTGCAGGCATACACGTCGGCCGGCATCACAGTCATCATAGCCACCTCCTTGGGAGCCGAAGTTCCTTTTGCTCCACCCGGCTCTCCTTTGTTCAGGGGGCACGTGGAATCAAGGTGCCAATGGCCACGTCTTCCGCATCCACTGCAGAAACTCTGTGCCTTCATGGCCTTCAACCGAGCTTCACGTCCTTGGTCACGATCGCGGTCTTCAGCTCGGTCTCGGGCTCCATCTCCAGGGGGAGGTCGAGGTGGTCGTTCATGATCTCCATTGTAGCCACGGCTTTGCTTCTGGTTCTTGTACTTCTCCTTCGCCGACTGGTAGGTGACCCACGCCTCTGCTACCTCCTCCGGTATTCCTTCCTCACCAGCATCATCTGGGCCACCTTCGGAGCCGTCTCCATCGTCGTAGTCCGTGACATGCGCGTAGTGCGGCTTCTTGTTGCCACGGCTGCCTGCTCCTTCCCAGGGCTTCCGCTGACCACGGTCATGAAGCACAGCCGCTTGTTGGAGGCGTAGTAGATCATAACGGTTTCCCACCGACGCGAGGATATTGAGTTCTTGCGCTTCATCGAGCTGCAGGCGGTCTAAATAGACCCAGGCCGCAGCCTCTTGCGGCAGGTTACACCCCACTTCTCTCAAACGGCCGAAGAGTCGATCATATTCAGCGTTATAGTCGCGAATCGTTTGTCCAGGACGACGTCTCATTTTCCTGAAATAGTCGCTGAATGCTCTCCCGATTCGTGCTACTTCGAGGTCGAGGAAGCGGGCCTGGATCCATGAGATCAGGTACTCGATGCCGCTCTCCTCGCCCAGCCTGCTGACTGATAATTCTTCAGCTGCTATCCAAGCTTTGCCGCCCAAAGACTGGTATAAAACCAGTCCTTGCTGCGATCGCGGCAACAGGGTCATCTGCCGCCATGCCGCCACCTGTCGCAAGTACGACCTAGCGCTCCCTCCGAGGTCCTCCGTCTCTTCCGCGGTGAAGACGGGCACTGAAAGCTTCTCTGAGGCACGGCCATAGGAGCGGCCTCTGCCCTCGCCGTAGTGTCCCTCAGAGCCTTTCCACCATGAAGAGCTGTCCTCTTCCCAGATGCGGCCGAGGCGTCCATCCGCGCCTCTTCCTTCGTCCCAGGCTCCGCGTTGGTCTCCTTGATCAGGCTGCCAGCGAGGAAGATCTCGACCATCCGCCCAGGGAGCTCCGCGTGGGTCTTCTGATTCACGTACTGGAAGTAGTCCCGGTCCTCGTCGTTGCCACTCCTCGCCTGGCACTGCTCGAAGGTTTCCGGGTCCGGGCTGCCAGCGGTGAAGATCCCCGCTGTCCGCCCAGGTGCTGTCCCATCGGCCTCCTTGGTCGTGGCGGTCTCCTCGATTTCCTCTCCATCCATCTCCGCGCCATTCACGATCGCGGTCCCAGGCTGGGGCCCTTCTGTCTCCGTGGTCGCCTTGGCGACCCCAGTCGCTTCGGCTGCCACTTTCGGCATCTTCTCTATGGTCTCGTTGCTCTCGCCAAAGACCTTCCCGGCGCCGGTCTTGTTGCCAAGGGTCGGACTCCCCGTGGCTCCACGGGTCCGTTGTTGAAGCACTCCACGATGTCCTATGGCTGCCAGGATTCGGGCCTCTGGGCTCCCAAACGTTGCTGCGCTCGCTCCGCCCAGGCTCGTCGGCAGAAGCAGCGCCGCTTCCCCCACCCCACTCATGTTGAGTGGCGTTCTCATCACGATGCATTTCCCCAGCATCGACTGCGAAGTTGGCACGACGGCCGTGCGACCCGCTGTCCGAGTCGGAAGCTTGACGATCATCCACAGGTTTGTGACTCTCACGCCGACCAAGAGAAGGGGTCGGTAACACTTCTGGTGGCTCCGCAAAGCCTTCCTCTGCGACGTTCTCAAACCCAGGGGGCGGATCCGATGCACCCGCTGCCATGACAGACTGGATCTACAGCTACTGAGCACACAGGCTCCGCTACCAATCTAAGACGCTAAGGAAACTAGTGCACACACGCGGTCCGGCCTCGTACAAGCAAGCCTTTTCCGCAACTCGAACCATGATGCCTTCGGACGCATCCACCTGACGGAGCTGTGCTGGGAGAGATACGAACTCTAGTGTGAAGCCTTCTGATTGCAAGCAACGGCAGATAAGACATCTTGGAGAATACCGACTTTGTGCTTCACACTAAGCCCGGAACCCTGATCCTCTACAAACCCGAAACCCTGAACCCCTATACACCCTAAACCCTAAACCCTGAACCCCTATAGACCCCAAACCCTAAACCCGAAACCCTGCAACCTGAGTGGTAAGCCACCCCATGGCGGCAGGACATTTTCAGGTGGGTAGTTACCGTTAAAAGGAGCCTTATAGAAGGTCTATATACCTTATAGAAGCCTTATAGAAGCCCTATATTACCCTAAACTCCCCACCTGTAGTTTCCTTTAAACTAAAACCCTAAAACCCTAAACCCTAAAACCCTAAACCCTAAAACCTATATAGCCTAAAACCCCAGCTGTAGTTTCCTTTAACCATGGGAACCAGGAGGCGGCCGAGGAGATGTTGCAAGCGATGCGCCCCGTCTTCGAGCCGCTTCCCGAGAGAACGTCAGACGTAGGGGCTCCTAAGAGCTTTTGTAGGGGTTTGGGGTTTAGGGTTTAGGATTTAGGGTGTAGGGTTTAGGGCGTAGGGTTTAGGGTTTAGGGGGATTCTGGGGATTCTGATGGGGTTTCGAAATTTTTTGGTACGGTTTCATGGGGGTATGCAGGCCTTTCATGAAGGAAGGTACCGAGAAAGCTACTCCTTGGTTAAGCCATCTTCCTCAGACTGAACCCTAAACCGCTAAACCCTAAACCCTAAACCCTAAACCCCTAAACCCCTAAACTTCTGAGATCCCACACCGAAGGCAGCACCACGGCGTCTCGGTCACCCGGGAGGCCGACATGGGACTTGCGGTTTTTAACACCCCTTACTTAAGGAATGCTGGGTTTTTGGGGTCCTTTAAGGGTTCCTTTGAGGGATCTACAGGGTTCTAAAAAGGTTTAGGGTTTAGGGTTAGGGCCTAGGGTCGTAGTCCACAGTTTAGGGTTTAGGGTTTCGGGTTCAGGGTATAAGGGTTAGTTCGGTTTTAGGGCCCAAGGTCGTATTCCACAGTGTCTGGTTTCGGGTTTGGGGTTTAGGGTTTCGGGTTCAGGGTACAACGGTTTGGGTTTAGGGTTTAGGGTTTAGGTTTTTTGGGGTTTAAGGTTATTCCGGAGTTTCGGGTTTTGGGCTTCGTAGATGTAGCGGGTAAGGGGTTTAGGGGTTTTGTGTCTGTAAGGTTGAGGAGTTTAGCCTTTAGGGATTTAGGGGTTTTTCCGCCGATGGGGAACCAAGCAGCCGCCTGAAGGCACACCCCTAAACCCTAAACCCTAAACGCCCTAAGCCCCTAAACCCTAAACCCTAAACCCCTAAACCCTAAACCCCTAAATCCCTAAACCGCTGGACCCCTAAACCCCAAACCGGTCCTGTCCAGAAGATGCTTGTGATCGCTCTTTTGTTTTGCTCCTAGTCCTTGTACCCAAGGAGTTTGGGCTCAGGGCTTTGGTGGCTTAGGGCTTTGGGAGTTCTAGCCACTAGCCGCTAGCCTTGATTTAGCTGGGTTCTAAAGAATTACCAATATTATTCCTACGGATCCTTATTATAAATATAGTACAATATGCCCCCAAACCCTAGTCTAATTATTAAGGCCTCTATGTTACTCTACTTGCAACACTGGTGACTCAGGCTCCACATCCTTCCAAGCCAGCAGGGTTTATATAGGCGTTGACTCTAACCCTTAGGGTTTAGGGTTTAGGGTTTCCGTGTGGTCAAACTTCAAACCAAAGTCGGGAACCCCAAACGGTCTCTGGGATGTGCGTTCTTGATCGGAAGGATGGAAAGCTCTGAGCCCCCACTCCGAAACCCAGCAAAAGCCAACAACCCTGGAGGATGCTGAAACCCGAAACCCGAAACCCTAAACCCTAAACCTTAAGCCCCAAAAGGCCTAAACCCCCCCAAAGTCCTAAAGACCTCCCAGTGGGAATAGAGCTTCGGCCACCACAACCGGAGTGGTTTAGGTTTCAGGGTATAGGGTTAGGGTTTAGGGTTTAGGGCATTGGGTTTAGGGTTTAGGGTATAGGGTATAGGGTTTAGGGTTTGGGGTTCAGGGCTTCGTCGAGGCCGTGCGTGCGGCCGTCGTGGGCTCTCGTGCACTGAGAGGCCGGAGCCTAGGAAGGGCAGTGCCTTTCTCGCTTGTGTTTAGGACCCAGGGTTTCGGGTTTTTAGGGTTTAGGGTTTTGAGGGTTTTTAGGGCTTTTTAGGGTTTTTAGGGTTTTTGGGGTTTTTGGTGTTTTTAGGATTTTTAGGGTTTTTGGGGTTTTTGGGGTTTTTGGGGTTCTTAGGGTTTTTAGGGTTTAGGGTTTAGGGCCCTAAGCTCTAAACCTTAAAGGCTTGAATTTGGGGCTCAGGATGTAGCTTGGCTTGACCCAGACCCAGAGAGAGCCCGATTCCCCCCTGAGCCGTACTTCATATCAAAAGCTCCACAGAGAAAACAGGAGACTTCGCCGAATCATAGAGCAAGTCTCATGCCTGTAAGGTTTATTCCGGAACTCGCGGTGTAAATTTGGCTTTTAACACCCCCCCCTGAACCCTAACTCCCTATACTCTCACACCCTAAACCCGAAACCCTAAACCCTAAATCGAATCTCAGGGTCAGCACCGTCCGAGCTACTCTTCGGCCAAACTCGAACCTCTAAGCCCTGAAGAAAACCTCAACCCTAAACCGGTTTAGGGTTTAGGGCTTAGGGTTTAGGAGGGCTTTGGCTTCGGGTTTAGGGTTTAGGGTACCCCCCTAACTCGGAACCCCTCGCAGAATCCATGCCGAAAGCAACGAACTAACCCCTAACCCCTAACCCCTAACCCCTAAACCCTAAACCCTAAACCCTAAACCCTAAACCCTAAACCCCTGAACCCTAACCTCAGGGCGCTTTCTACCCGACCGGGCCCTGGACGTCCTCGACGACGCGGCGACGCTGGCCTCGGCGGAGGCTTTGCGTTTCTTCGGGGGCATCGGACATGCGACTCTCGGCTCTGGGGTTTGAGGATCGCGTCTGAGGGTGTGGGTTTAGGGTTTAGGGTTTAGGTTTTAGGGTTTAGGGTTTAGGTTTTAGGGTTTAGGGTTTAGGGTCAACTCCCTGGTCTCCGATTTTCTGAGTGAGCGGTTCAACAACTTTCCCTAAACCCTAAACCCAAGCAGGGCATTATCACCTTCAGCCGAAACCCAAAGTTCATGAACCCTAGGCCCCCAAATCTAAACTAAACCCCAGGCCGTAAACTGGAATGCCACAGACTCTCTCCTGGCTTCCAAAGAGGGCCGATTGAGAGTCCTGGGTACTAGGGTGCCCTAAACCCTAAACCCTAAACCCTGAACCCTAAAGCCCTAAAGCCCTAAACCCTGAACCGTGTACTAGTAGGGTGCCTACCCTCTGAGCCTGCAACATGGGGCCAAGGCTGAAGATGCCTCTTTTTTTTTGAAACGAGCAAGTGAGTTCCCGACTTGGAAAGATCATGGGACTTAGTAAGTAAGGTTCCTTACAGGGCTCCGTAAAGGGGATCTACAAGGGTTCTACAAAGGAGGATCGTGTGACTTGGTAAGTAAGGCTATATGTACCTTAATTGGGGTTGTATGTAATTGTAAGTATAGTTGCCTTCTTCATAGAACACAACTTAGCGTAGAACAAACAAGCGTCCACGGCGTCCCCTTCTGGGCGTCCCCTTCTGTAGTCATAACCCTAGTTACTAAGTCCCATGATCCCTTAAGTAAGGAGGAACTGAATCCTAAACCTTCCCTTAGACAAACCCTCTCAATCCTAAACTTTCATCCTTGTCCCAAGAACCCAACGTTCAAAGCTCTAGACTCTGACTCTAAGCACAGGCAGAGACGCCGGGTGCGATCCCGGTCTGCACGGCGGTGCGCCAGCCAGGGGCGGTTAATGGGAGTCGGGTTTGAGTGGCAGGGCTGAGTGTTCTTTGATTTTGGGGGTGATACTGATTCTACTGCTGCCGCTGGCACCCCTGCCCGCAGCAAACAGTACAACTGCTAGTTGCTACACTTATGACGACTGGACGACAACCGCGACGACGATCCATACAATTGACCATTTTCATTGCGTCAGCCGTAGTGTTCATAAGCAAGATCACAAGCACCGTCGCCATCATCACTCTGGAACGCCAAATGTGTGAGCTGTGTTTCCTATACCGTTTGTATGCGCGCGATGGCCATGGCTATTTCTTTACTCACACTGTGTTTCTGCTGTCATTGCTGCTTGACCTGAGTCGTATCGGTAGAACTGCGGTGCTTATGACTTATGACGGCCATTCCAACATTGTATATCGTACTGCACTGCTCTGTCCACGACTAAACCGGAAGTAGACAAGTGCAGCTAACTTCTGGAGGTGCTACTCTCTTATCACCACACTACGGACTCCAACACGTAAAACAAACTCAGTCGTCCTGGGCGAGGAGCATGCGCACAAAGCTGCTTGCCAAGTGGCATTAGGCCAGAGCTCAGAGGGACGCTGGTTTGGTTCGAGGTCAGACATCAAGCAGGAAACCTGATTTTCATCAGAGCCCCACACCCTGCAAGCTAAACCCTGCACCCCCTGCCTTCAACCCGCACGGGTGGAGTTAAGCTTGGCTTCAGGATTAGGGGTTTTCAAGTTGCCGAATCTCTACTGACTCTACTCCTCCTCCTCCTCCTCCTCCTCCTCCGTCGTAGTAGTAGTAGTCGTCGTCGTCGTCGTCGTCGCAGTGGTCGTAGCAAACCCTGTTCTAATCATGAAGGCCCCTGTATCAGGCTTTGACTTCGGGTGCTCCTCAGTCCCGCAACGACTTCGAAACGAGAGCCTTAAGCCGAAATCCGCTCGGGCCTGAAACTCAGTTGCTGGGTTCCTGGCAGGGTCTTTTGGTACGGTATGGTATGCTATGGTATAGTCTAGTCTAGTCTAGACTAGCCTAGTCTAGTCTAGTCTAGTATAGCAGAATATAGTGTAATATATGTATACGTAGTAAAATATAATGCCATGATATAGTATGATATAGTGAAATATAGTAAATAGTATAGTAAGGCAAAGTACAGTTCGGTATAATTTAGACCCTCCAAATCTCCAGCCTCAAAGTCCAAGAACCAAAAAGCTTACCCTAAAACCCTAAAGACAGTCTTATTGGGACGCAAGAGGGCTTATGACCCATTGTGCTCTGAAGTTTAACCCTGTGAGCTTGAGGTTTTTGCATTCTTGGGTCCTCCAGTGGTCCATTTATGGTATAGTGATGGAGCAGTTCCTGTTGCGTTTGTTATTGTTAGTAACATTGTCATGATTAGTATATTACCCTGATTGGTATTACTGTGTCCATTAATGTGGTTACTACTCTTTTGACGTGTTGTTGACTAAATCGAAGTTTGTCGTACTTTATTGTGGTATTATAGATGTATGGAAACAACCGGGGGGGGGTGCGCTCACTGATAAGTAAAGTCTGCAGAGCATCATGGAAGCCTTTGCGCGCCTAAAAGCCCATGAAGCCGGAAGAACTACCTTGGGCTTGCTATTCCCTAAACCCCAAAACCCAAAATTCTAAACCCTAAACCCTAAACCCCAAATTCTAAACCCTAAACCCCAAACCCAAAACCCAAAACCCTAAATTCTAACCCTAAACCCTCTATACTATACTAAAAGACCCTTCAAGGAAGCTTCTGAAAGGTGCGGCGAGCCTCCGCGACCGCTTGGTCGCCCGCTTCCAGCTCGCCAGATCACGGCTGTGAGACAACCTGGACTTCAGGCTTTACGGAACTTTACGGTTGTCGGTTTTGGGTTTAGGGTTTGGGGTTTACGGTTTTGGGTTTATATAGTTCAGCCAGGAATGCCGGTTTGCTCGCAAGCCGGTTTTCAGCAAACTGGCGCCAGAAGGTTTGACGGCCATCGTTTTCCCGTTGCAGAAGTCCTGCAGCAACTCGCAGTTTTCAGGCCAAGATCTGCGGGCTCTTCGACCGAAGGTGAACAGAAGTGCAAGTGATGAGTCTGTATGTAGCTATGTATGTCTGTACGTGTATGTGTGTAGATAAGTAAATAAATGAAGAGACGTATATATATATATATATATGTATGTATATGTATATGTATATGTAAAGGTTTAGGGTTTAGGGTTTACTTCCTGAGAAGCTGGAGCCCTGACCTTTTTTTGCGATATACTCCTTGGGAGAAGACTTAAATTTTAAGAGAGACAGGCTACATAGTCATGTTGGCATGTCGCGATGTGAGTATATGACAACGTATATGCACAGTATGTATGTACATATGTACATGCTTGTATTTGTATGTATACATGTATGTATGTATGTATGCATGCATGCATGTATGCATGTATGCATGGATGCATGGATGTATGTATGTATGTATGTATCCACACACGTACACGTACATACATACATAGTTACATAGATGCATACATGCATACATGCATACATGCATACATGCATACACGCACATACACACACACACACACCATATGTACACACACATAGACGTGTGGACACAAACATATGGGCATGCGGACGTACGTATGTATGCGTGCACGCATGTATGTATGTACGTATGTATGTCTGTATGTATGCACATATGCGTACATGTACACAAACGAGCATATTTGTTTGTACAGAGACAGACAGGCAGGCAGAGATACCGACAGACAGACAGACAGACAGACAGACAGACAGACAGACAGACAGACAGACACACACGCACAGAGACAGACAGAGACAGAGACGCAGGTAGCGACCCAGAAACGGACAGAGACAGAGACAGAGTCAGAGACAGAGACAGAGCAAGAGGCACAGGCATTGGGCAGAGGCAGAGGCAGAGACAGACAGACAGACAAAAATTCTCACATACATACACGCCAAATCCCCTAAAATTCTTTAGCCCCGAATCCCTAAGCAAACCAAAACCGAAACGAGAACGCAGCATCTGCATGCAAGCAGCCGGCCTCCTTTTCCAAGCTCGTCTTGCTGACTCCTGGGGTGGTTCAGTGGTTGAGTGTTTAGGGTCCTGGGGGTTGGTTACCGTTTAGGGGTTTAGGATTTGGGGTTTAGGGTTCCAGGGTCAGGTTTAGTCTTGTTTTTGTTTCTGTGGCTTAGCGTCTTCGCCACTAGGCGGGTTGAGGAAGGAAGGTGCGTTTGGTATTCGGTTCACGCTATTGTCGGTTTAGGGGCTAGTGGCTATATTTAACCCCTAAACCCGAAGCTCTTTACATCATGCACATCTGCTTGCTCTCGGAGAAACCGTATGAAAGCCCAAAACGGCCAGCACAACTTCTTGCAACACCGTATTAGAGCCTACAAAACCCTACAGTAACCTTCGATGTTGGCGGACAAAACACGGTCGACCCCGTGACAAAACAAAGCCCAACAGGAACTCTCGGTTTAGGGTTTAGGGTTGAGCGTTTAGCGTTGAGGGCTTTGCTTTTGGGTGTTGGTTGAGGTTTAGGATCCAGGCGGAGATGTTGAAGCTGTCGAAAAGTTGGTAATAGCAAGATCCCCGTGTAGTCTATTTATAGCTACAGTGTTTATGAAGACCCCTACATCAACTTCACCGCTTCAGTCGCCAGGCAGGGCAGCCAAGTAGTCTGCGTTAAATCACCGTGCCCCGCCACAGCACAAAGATGCTTTGGAGCCACTGCGGAGGCTTCACGGGTTTAGGGTGTCGGGCTCATCTTGACCCCAATTCACCTACGCTTTTAAGGACTTGTGTAAGAAAATCATAAGAAGGAGCCTGAACAAGGGTAGGGTTTATAGGCTTCAGATAAGGGCCCAAACACAGTGGGAGCGGTAAGGTTTGTTACTACCTAATCTAGGTGCTCTGCGCTTTTGCAGCTATCGTTGCTGTATTTTAGGGGGGAGGATCTCTTATCATGTCGACTCCCTTTTCACTAAACCCTATCCCTGAATAACGATGTTTTGTTACAAACCCGAAGCAAAAGCCCGAAATGCCCCAGATCCTAAACCCCAGGCCCCAAGCTAGTCACTGGGGATTATCAGAATCTGCCACCTCCCCAGACCCAAAGCCCCAAATCCTAAGCCCGTACAGAACCTTACAAAAACCCAGTATAAGCCCTTATGGAAACCTCACTAGGCCTATCCTCATAAACGCCTCATAGTGAGCTCTTCTACAGCCCGCATAGGAACCTCATCAGACTCTTAGAAGGCCCTTTGCAAGACCCCAGAACCAGCCCTCAAACCGAAGTCTCGCAGTGGGGATTTTCCACATGGCGGGCACTCAATCGATAGTTCAGACCTCTGCTCATGCCAGATGAGTACGTGCGTGCGTGGGTGTGTGTGTGTGTGTGTGCGTGTGTAAACCCTTAGCCCTAAACCCTAAAGCGTGATCGACTCATTCTTTTGTCTGGGAGCTTGCGGTTTTAGGCTCGAGCCCGACACCCGAATCGACGCAGTTGCGGGTTTTGAGGAGGAGTCGAAGAAGCCGTGGGCTGGTGTGGGTCGCTGGTATCCCCTTGACCCGTAGTTGAGTACTGCTACTACCACCCGTATTATGGTTTTGCGGGTATAAATAATAAGATAAAATCATAAATAAATAAATAAATGAATAACTAACTAAATAAATAAATAAATATATATATATGTATGTATGTATGTATATATCTCTATCTATCTACATAAATGAATAAATAAATATTTACATATGCATATGTATAAATATACAGGTTCAATTATATGTATATATATATGTATAAATATATATATATATATGTATATATATATGTTTATGCATTACATGTAGAGACACACAAACAAAGCTGTTGTGTTAGATTCGTATCACTGTCATTGAAGCCTTCTGTTATGAGTTTACGTCCTAACTGACTGTTGTTGTACCTGCAGCTGTAGCTGTAGTTGTTGGGAGGTGTTCAATATTGTTACCCTATTTTACTAGTAATCATATATAGATGCAAAGAATCTTCCTTGCCTCGTTCTATTACAACTTCTTTTATCACTTCCATGTCCAACAGTGCTGTGATCAACCACTCAACCGTAAACCCTAAACCCTAAACCCTGAACCCTAAACCCGAAGCCCGAAACCCTAAACACTGAGCTTCGCCTAGACTCCTTGGTGGGTTTACTGTTCGCTGAAAGACTTGGGTTCCTGTAAATTAGGGACCCCCAAAGAACATAAGCACAAACATTTTACAGGGATATCCCCATCCCAAGTTTTGCTTGCGTGCTTTATTGGGCCCCGATTACAGGGGTCTTTAAAGGGATTCTTCAAGGATGGCTATAACTATAAGGGTACTAGAGAAGGGTTTATAGTACAGGGGCCTCAATAAGTAGAACAGGGTTTTGGGTGCATTATTCTATAGTTTTAGCCAAAATCGCTGTCAGGCTTCCATGTTATTGGGCTTTGTTTGTGAATGAGTTTGTGCATGTTTTTCAGTCGTTGGCGTGTCACGTTGTTGTTCTAGAGCTCGAAGCTCGGACTTAAAACCGTTTCGATATCTCGATCGCGGATCCGAGTGCTTCGCAGAAGTTGGGCAGGGCTGCGGTGTCTTTTTAGACGTGGGTCTACTTCCAAAGGCATCCTCTGCCCATGTTAGGGTATCTTGCGGGTGGTTCTCAGAAGGTAGTCGACATGTGGCCTAGCAGGGGCCCCGTGATTCTGCGGACGCAGCCCTCAACCCTCATCAGCCTGACCCGTAGACCAAAAGCCTGCCAAACTTACCCTAAACCCTAAACTGCCGAGAGCGCCGCTGACCATTTGCATGGGCGCTCGAGGCTCCGACCGAGGCCCCCGGCCGAGTGTCCCGCAGAACGGTGAGGGAGGGTAAAGCCTCCCGGTATACGAGGACTGTAGACTCAGCCCGCCATTGACCTCTTGCGTAGCCTGCTTTTTTTGGGGGGTCTGGGGGGGTACCCCCAGGGGGGTCTGGGGCCCCAGGCTGGCAGATTCCAGGGGCCTTCTGGGCGGGTCCGAGGGGGGCGACCCCGCCAACCTGCCCTGCCCTGTCTCCTGCCCTGCTTTCGAGCAACCCTTACAGGGTGCGAGAGGCGAAGTGTTTGTTGGGAGCCCTTGCTTCTCGTCGAGCGGCC
>CAJNJA010031086.1:0-20843 GCA_905231915.1 Symbiodinium necroappetens
GTTCAAAGCATCCTTCTTGCCATCATTGGCCTGTGGCTGCTTCTTAGCTCACTGCATGTGTTGAGGAGTCGGCTCTAAACCCTAAACCCTAAACCCTAAACCCTAAACCTTACACCCCCTAAACCCTGAGCCCAAAGTCCCTAAGTCCCCAAGTCCCACAGCCACTTTAACCCGAAACCCCTACACCCCAAGGACCCAAAGTCCTAAGCCCGTCTACCCCCCTCAAAGGGTCCATTAAAGGGTTCCAGGGGTCCCTTCAGGAGCCTGAATCCCACCCAAAAAAAGGAAAGGCCGCGCTGCTTCGACCTTGGCCAGCATGGTCGCAAAGCCCCAGAAGTAGGTCTGCCTGCCAGCCTCTCAGATGGTTCCGAACCCAGGGTGAAGCACACAAACACAAACACCAACACAAAAACACACACACACACAAACAAACACAAACACAAACACAAACACAAACACAAACACAAACACACATACATGCATGCATGCATGCATGCATGCATGCATGCATGCATACAGACATACATACATACAGACATACATACAGACATACAGACATACAGACATACAGACATACATATATACAGACAGACAGACAGACAGACAGACAGACAGACAGACAGACAGACAGACAGACAGACAGACAGACAGACAGACATACATATATACAGACAGACAGACAGACAGACAGACAGACAGACAGACAGACAGACAGACAGACAGACAGACAGACAGACAGACATACATACATACATATACTCATACATATACATATGTATATATTAACATTAACACAATAAGAAAATTACGTACATGTATGTGTGCATATATATATATGTATATATACACACACACATTGTATGCAAAACACTACGTGTCGAATATATGTGTGTCGTCTTTGGAAAGAAGGGGGCGTTGGAGGGTGTGCCTCTTCACATTCCTTAGTCAAAAGAGATCCGACCTTGACTGTTTAAAGTTGCTTAACGCTTAAGGTAGATTCCCAGTAATGTAGGAAGCCGATTCAGAAACCCTCGTCCTATAACCCCAAAATTTTTAGGAATCATATTAGGAACCCTAATAAAGACCCAAGGTTTCTTAATCAGGTTCCCATATTGGTCCTGAACTGGCGTGTTTCGGCTCTCCGGAACCCGTGCCCATCCCAAACCACGCCTCGTCATGAGGCCCAGCGTACGAGCAGCTCTCCGATCGGAGGTCTGGAATGGAGCAAATGCGCGTGTAGTTGACGCCGTCCCTTGGTTGCGGCTAGGGCTTTGAGTGGATGAGGTGTGCAGCGGCTAGACCAGGGATGACTTCGGCTGCATCGGAATACGATGCTGATGATAGCACTGATGACTGGTGATAAAGATGACCACGAGGAAGACCACCTATGTTGCACTAGAGCCTCACTCTGATCAACTGCCTTGAATCCCGCATCTGGAGATCGCCCCCCCCCCCTCAAGTCGTTGACCTCTCGGCCCGCCTAATGGAAAACTCTCTGCCTCCTCTTGTCTGCAGCAACCAAGAAAGTTGAAGAAAGCCACGAGTAGACCCAAAGAAACTCATTGCAAGGCGCTGGAGAACTTCGGGTTGGGGGGGGCGGGGGTGAAACCATGGTCTCTTTTGGGGTGTCTTGTATTGAGGGTTTAGGGTGTAGGGTATTAAGGACCGCACTAACTACGGGTGTAATTAGGGCCCCTAAACCCTAAACCCCTAAAGCCTAAACCCTAAACCGTGGCACAGTCTCTGAAACATGCATTTAAATTGGGCCCCCTGAGCTTCACTCTAGCAGCCAAGCCATGAGCAGCGACACCAGACCCTCTGACTTTCAAATCCCACCCATAGTCTCCATTGTAGTTCCTTAATTTTTGGTTCAACCAACTCTATATTAAGGATCCTAAAAGGTAACCCCAAAAAGGAACTACAATGGAGACTATAGGTACCCATAGGTTCCTAAGTAGTTCCTTTTTATGGTTCATATTTAGAATCCTATAAGGTAACCTCAAAAAAGGAACTACAATGGAGACTATAGGCAGTCTTTAGGGCTTTCAGGGTGTTGGGTTTTCGCCTTAGGGTCGGGGCGGCTAGGCTCAAGGTTTAAGGCTTTGGGAGTTAAGCTTAGGGGGACCCTTGGGGATATAGACCCTCTCAATAAGGTCCCCTTTAAGAGAGCCAGAAGTAGGGTTTAGAAGGGTCCCCTTTCGGGGGTCTCCCTAATACTACCTAGGAGGCTTGGGGTCTAGGCTCAAGCTTGCCAAAGGCTCAGAAAACCTTTGGCTTTAGGGCTTACGGTTGACGGTTTAGGGCCTAGCCTATCGATGCCGGGGCATGAGTTGTCAGAAGAGGCTTTGCAACCAAACTCCCCCCCTGATCAAACCACGACTTCACAGGAACAAGCCCTGACCTGCTGCCTACTGGTTGTCTCGGACTACCCTGGGCGCGAGATGTCTGCAAGGACAGATGGCCCTTCAACAAGAAAGGATATACAACTTATGCTTGAACTCCGGTATGAAGCAATCATCTGAAGCTCTTGCCAGTTACATTTGGCCCTTAACGTACGCCACTGTGGACTCGACTGGACCCCAGAACCCACAATGCGAAAAGTCCGTGTGTGCCAGGCGACGCCACAGCCCACGCATCGGGAAGGTACTGTGGCGCCTCGCTTTTTCCGTAGCTGGTTTTTGGGTGCTGAGCGAGTTTTGGAGTTAAGGGCTCTTCTCGCTAATGTATTAAACCCCCTCCCCCGCCCCCTTCGAAAAGTTGTCAACCTTACTGGGCGTGAGGGAACGCGGGAAGGTTCATTGCTTTTGTTTGCTCCTTAAGATCTGTTGGATCGCCAAAAAAACACCCCTAGGGCGAGGAGGACGTCCGGTGTGGGTTTTCCGGAACGGTTTAGGGCTTAGGGTCTAGGGTTTAGGGGTTTAGGGTTATTTTTTGGGGGGTGTTCATAATTCAATAAATAGGAAGGGGATTGCACCTGATCGAACCTTGTAGTTAGTGCGGTTTATTGAGGGTAAATTTAAGGTGCGCCGTTGCAGCTAGGGGCGCTAAGGTCCTTGGCAGCAGTTGCGAAGTGGTCCTTTGCTAAGACTACTTGAAAAACTTACACTAACAGATTTGCTTATCCTTGATGAAGAAGCCACCCCAAACCCCAAACCCTAAACCCTAAACCCCAAATCTCAAAACCAGGCCTGTCCGAGAACTCAAGCACTGAACCAAGACCTAAATCCCTAAACCAAAACCCGCGTCCCTCAATCCGAAGCCCCCCAAAAAGCCGTTAAAACCAACAACAAACACGAACCACTAATCCCTCGATATTAAGTCATAATCTGCATACGCACTAAAACCCTGCCTCTTACACCCGAAACATCTTGAAGTCTAAACCCCCTCTCTGGTTCCCTGTTGAGGCTATATTAAAAATGATCATTTTTAATCCTTATTAGGGTTTTATTATAACAAAAATGTAAAATTGTATCCAACAAGGATCCAGCTCTGGGTACATCCGAAAGAAGGAGGCTGAGGCGCATAGGGTGAAAAGATCGGATGGCGGACGATGAGAGCTACTCCCCCTTGGAGTAGACGAAGCGGTCCGATCACCTGAGACACGCGTTTAATATGGGAGCCTTACTATCCCTAAGGGTCCAAGTACCCAAATAGTAGGGTTTCAAGTTCCAAAAACCATTCAGAGTATGGATTTTGGGAGCTAAAACCTTACTATTGGAGTACTCGGACCCTCTGGGTATTCTTTGAATAGGAATAACATTCGGAATTACCGGGAGGGTTTCTAAGGAATCGTAATATAAAGAGCCGGAATACTCTGAATAGAATAGCAATTCGTGAATACAACAAGGATTCTTGAAGAAATATTGCATGCGCACTTATCAGGCAGCTAATATAGTATCATAGGGGCCTGAATCATTACATTTGGGCCTTGGGGTCATTCTAAGCTGTGCAACAATTACAAGATTGAGCCGCAAGGAGTCATGTTCATAAATTTTCAGGCTTCTATATTATAGGGTCTATAACCCTAAGACTCCAAGTATACAAATAGTACTAAAGTCTCTAAATAGTACCTACTTTGGGCTATTTGGAGTCTTGGGGTAAGGCTTGGGGCTGTGGGGTATTGAAGTTGAAGGTTCAGATACACTGTCACAAAGGTGTCGGGTTGTAAGGTTTGGGCTGCAGCTTTTCGACGCACCCCAAGCCTGTTCCTTTCAGGGGTGCTCATAGGGTTCCATCGGATTTCTCCGGCTTCTATGCATTTTTCTTTATATACGCAAGGGTACAGTATGTACGTACATATATATATATACATATACACATATATATATATATGTATATATATATATATATTATAGGGCTTCATAATCTTTTCCGTGTGCCGGGTGCGTTAGGAGTTAGGACCAACAGGCTGAAGACAGCGGAAAGAGGAAGCCGGCATGGATCCGGAGGTCTTCGAAGCAAGACGTGACGGCTACTTTTTATGGCTAACAAACAAACTTTCTCTTTAGATCCGAAAAAAAATAAGGTTAAAAGAATTGCAATCGAGACTATGGGTACTTCATGTGCGACCAGAGGGGCAGTGGTTCTTCTCTCCAGCACGGATGCCAAAGCCTCAACCTGGAACACACAAATCATGTGAAGAGGCCGTATCATGGTGAGACGTCCTATGCAGAGTTCCACAAAGCGTTGGGTACAGAATGGGGGTCTGAATGCACAGTACAGAATGTTGGGCAAATGCTGCGAATACTTATTTGGGGACTAGTCGGGGTATTGGTAAACATTCCCTAAGGGTCCAGGTACCCAACTAGTATATACTTCGGCCTTAAAGTAGTCCCTATTTGGGTACTTTGGGGCCAATGTATATACTATATGAGTACACGGACCCTTAGGGATTGCCAGAAACCGAAAATCCTGAGCAAAGGAGCGAAAAATCGGAAATCTCAGAATCATGGGACAGATGCATAATGATCGAAGATCTGGTTACCCACAGGCTCCATAGTAGTTCCTTTTTGGGATTACCTTATAGGATCCTAAATACAAACCACAAAAAGGAACTACGATGGAGCCTATGGTTACTTAAGCAGAAACTCCACAACGACCTGCTGACCCTAAACCCGGTTAAACTCTCAACCCTCAGCGCTACACAGCGAACTTCCGAGTTATTTTTATGGTTCCTGGTTTAGGGTTTAGGGCTTTAGCGTTTTGGGGATTAAGTAAGTGTAAGTGTGTGTGTGTGCGTGTGTGCGTGTAGGGTTAGGGTTCCTCATACTGCTTTGTTGTAATGTCCTTGCGAAGGTAGGTCTCTTACGGCCTACAATGGTATTACTTATGCTGTGGTGCATTGGGGCTTTCAGGGTTCGGGGGCCTTACCTGCAATAAACGCAGCGCCAGAGCCCATGACATAGGTAACAGGGGGGGGTCTTAGAATACTATACTACGGAAATCTATGGGCTGAAATTCAGCCATACCGGAATACTTCTTCCACTTCTACACTACGTGGGCATTTCGGCCACATCCTGCCTTGTGGTCCGGGTGAAGGAGCAAGTTCAAGCCCAACGCGGGAGTGTTGTCCTTCGAGTGCAGTGATGCCTTTAAATCCGTTCTCCTGGTTTCGTGTCCGATTCAGCATTCCTTAGCCTTTCGGGACTTCACAGGGTGTTCTAGGCGTTTTATTGGGCTTTTTAAAATAGGTTTTGCTCTAGCGTTTTGGAAGGTCCATATACCGCTACCGAAATAGTACATACTTATTCCAAGACAGTATCTTTGGGAACAAAGTACATATATGTACATATATACACATAGAGTGATGTAGGCCGTCTATATTCGGAATTACTATGACGATCTGGGGAAGTCCTCATCACAGTACCTAGGACCCTTTGGGGGTAACTTTCTACACCCAAAACCCTAAACATCAGTACATACTACTGTTGATAATATAAATCTTGCATTACTGTAAGGACCCTAAACTATGGCAAGTATGGTATAATCCTTACTGTGGCGGGTAATGCAGGATGTATATCATCAACCGTATGACTGCGCACACGGACCCGCAGAGGGCTTAGGGTTGTAAGGGTTCCTTGCTGACTTCTAGGGCTACGTTCCTTTGGGGTTCCCTACACCCTAAACCCTAAAGGACCCTAAACCCTAAACCCTGTAGAACCCTAAACCCTAAGCCCTATAGATCCCTAAACCCTAATCGAACCCTAAACCCTAAACCCTAATCGAATCCTAAACCCTAAACCCAAGTTGAGGGTTGCTTTGAAGTGCTGGAACATCTAAAGTCGCTACACGGCGGGGAGGGGGGGGGGCAAGGTCCCAAAGAATGAACACAACAACAAAAATCATGCACTCTCCTGAAGGCGACAAGAAGTGCTATGGTTTATGGTTTAGGGTTTAGGGGTCCTAAACCCAAAACCCCTAACCCCAAATCCAAAGCCCAAAACCCTAAAACCCCTAAAGCCCAAACCCAAAACCCTAACCCAAGACCCTAAACCCCTAAACCCAAATACTCAGATGTTGGGTCCCTCCAGGATTCGGCAAACTCCCTGGGCTTGGGGTTCCCCTGAGGCCGCCCCGCATTCGACCCTAAACCCCAAAACCTTTATAGAAGCCCTGTAAGAGGAACCCTTTAGGGGTATTCAGGTTTAGGGTTCAGGGGTTTAGGGGTTTAGCGGTGTAGGGTTTTAGGAAGTTTTGGGGTTTGGGGTTAGGGATTTGGTTTTAGGGGTTTAGGGGTTTCGGGTTTTGGGGGTTTAGGGCTTCAGGGGTTAGGGTTTTGGGCTTAGGGGTTTCGAGTTTTAGAGGATCAGGGATTAGGGTTTAGGGTTTAGGGCTTCAAGTACCCTTAAGGGAACCCTACTCAAATGAACAAGGCCAATAGATTACCAGAGCCGGGTAGTTCTCTAAATTAAGGTCCCTTAAAGGGATCTATTGTACTGATTTCTGTAGGGTTTCTATATGGGTAGTATAAGGGTAGTTCTCTAAGTTATGGTACCTTTTACAGTCCTGTTTTTCATTGTGCCGTAGCATCTTGGTGACCCAAAAAGGCCCTAATTTAGAGAACTACCCATGGGACATTGGGGTGCGAGGTATGTTGCATTGTAGGATGTAGGAATCTCGAAGACATGCTAGTGAGGATTCTTCAAGCGTGCTTCAAGTCTTGTTGTTTGGGACGTAAACACAACCTGACCAAATCCCTGTAGAAAAATAACATTACCCCATGCTTCCAACCCTAAACACTAAACCCAAGGACCTTATAGCTAGGGCCCTAGACCCCTGAAGGAGCCAAGAATAAGCTCCCTGGAAGCATTGAGTTACATTCAAGTTTAAGAAAAATGACTTTACACTACTGGGTTGTTTTGGGGCCCTGAAAAGTATTTATGAATAGGCACCTCTTTAGAAACCATGGTTTTATGGGCTTAGGGTGGGGCTTTAAGGGCTCAGCGTTTGGGGTTTCAGGGTTTTGGGTGTGGGGCTTTATGGGTTTCAGGTTTGGGGCTTTTTTTTCGAGCTGGGTCCTGCTTCTCATCTTGGAGCGGATAGATTCGCTCGATTTGCCCAGCAGGTGCCAGCTGCAGGTTGGAAATGCCCTGGTAGGTTTTGATGAAGGTGTCCTCGGCTCTTTGGGCCTTCTTAAACCCTAAAGCCCTAAGCCTTAAGCCCGCTAAACCCTAAACCGTTAAACCCCGAAACCCTATACCCTAAACCCCAAAACCCCTAAACCCTAAACCCCTAGACCCCTAAACCCTAAACCCCTAAACCCCTAAACCCTACAGCCCTAAGCCTTAAGCCCCCTAAACCCTAAAGCCCTAAGCCTTAAGCCCCCTAAACCCTGAACCCCTGCACCCCCAAGCCCCATGCAGCCCTGAACTCTACACCGCCAAACCCGGAACCACTTAAACCCCTTCGCGCAGTTTGCTCCCTCCAAGTACCCATGGGCTCCTAAGTAGTTCCTTTTTATGGTTCATCTTTAGAATCCTATAAGGTAACCCCAAAAAGGAACTACCAAGGAGCCTATGGGTAATGCAAGCGAATTCAAGCCTGATAACTATATACCTTTGTTTTCATGAGGAAGCCCAACGAATAGCATTCGCATTTATAAAGGAACCCTAGAGGGACCTACTCCCAAAGCCCTGTAAACACTACAATCCCTGACAAAAAGCCCTATAAACCCTATTAGTCACCTAAAAAACACCTATAAACCCTATAACCACCCAAAAAACCAAAGATCCCCAACACAAATCAGGAGTTGGGTAGTCGAGACGTAGGCAGCTCCTTCTGCACTTTTCTGTGGAGAAGACACTCAGCACGGCTTATGCTAGGCTCCTGAGTAGGCTTCTAAGCAGGCTACCCTGTTTGTCCCAATACTCAGTTTTACTCCTCAGGAACCTAGCATGGATCTGCAGAGTGTAGGGTTTCGGTTTTGCCCTAGAGTTTAGGGTTTAGGGTTTTAGGGTTCACCAGTTTTGGGGTTGCGGGGTTAAGGCTTAGGAAAGGTCGGAAAGGTGTCTTTATCGCACCAGCGCCGCTGGAATTGCATGGAACACCCATGTCATACCGATCGCGGAACGAAGGTGAAACACCCATTCCTTGGACCATGCTTTAGGATGCTTTATGACATACCCCGTAGTTGCTGTCTTTGATACAAGATGCGCAGCCGTAGAGCTGACAGTCACCATCGTCATCATTGCCACAGGATTCAACGAAGGCAACATCTCAACAACACAAGCATCAAGCGATGCATGAAACGAGGCACACTGCATCTCACCATCGACATCAAACCCACCAGCTTCGTAATCCCGAACACCGTTTGTCAGCAAGAGAACCATTGCCATGGTCGTGCTCTCGACCGCGTTTGAGCACTTCACCTGCATCGTCCCATCACTATCATCACGGCCACCCTAAGCCCTTACACCCGAAAACCCTCAACCCCTAAATAAGCACGCGAAAGCCCTCAACCCCTGAACCCGAAATCCCACACTGTGCACCGGCCAGGATGCTGCCAAGTTGTCGAAGTTCTGAGCGGAGTTGCCCATCTCCTTGGGAAGCAAACAGGAAAGCCTCAGCCTGTCCGCAAGTAAGCAAGACTCGAGCTTCAACAAGGAATTTGCTTTTTTTAATTGAAAGCAGACCCCTTAACAAGCCGAAGGAGGAAATACTGCATAATTGGCATCGGAATCCTCAGTCTTTAGGCCCTGAAGCAAGGGCTTGTTGAATCAGGTGTCTGCGCAGGCTTACAAGTTTTGTAAGCCTTAAAGGCGGATGGTGGAAGAAATCAGGCGTCCCGACAATGGTCCGGGTTGGGGGGATCAAGGCCAACGGTCAATAAGGCGACTCGCTCGTTTCTTCCTCGCAACTCGAAGGTTGCACGGCGAATGCAAACTGGCGTTGGTGGCACGGGCCATGAGCCCAACCGAATGGTTTATGGTTCAGGGGTCGTGGCAGAGGCAGGTTGAACTTATTTTTGAGTTCTAGGCCAGAGAAGTGCGCGGTCATTGTGCGCAGTGTCTCTTGGGGAAGCAATTGGTCTCCGCCAGGCGGCACTCATCCATCGCCCAATCATCCGGTGCCCTTCCAGAAATGTTTTGTTTAGCCATAGGCTCCTTAGTTCCTTTTTGGGATTACTTCATAGGAATCTACATATGAACCATAAAGAGGAGCTACTTAGGAGCCTATGGGTAGCCGGAGGAAACAACAGCGATCGCTCTGAGGTCTTTGGTTGTGTATGCAGCCAAAGACAAGCCACTCTGACCCAGGCAGCTGAATGAAGTCACTGAGCACAGCACCGTGGTACACGGTTTTCGTCGCCGACAGATGCTGGAGATTCATCTTCTTGAGACTGTGAAAGGTATCTTATTACAGCCGTGCACAGGGCAGCAAACGCCTCCCGGACTGGGTTGGTGCAAGTGGCCGAAAGGGTGCAGAGGCAGAGTTGCTGGGTTCTTGTTCAAGGATTTAATTTAGGTTACCATAATGGGGATCTCTAGTAAATAATAAGGTTTCCTTACTATGGTAACTTAAATGAAATCCCTTAACAAGAACCCCGAAGGGTGCAGAGGCAGATTTGTTTTCTTGTTTTCCGGACTTTGCATCGGCCCAGGAAATGCCATGCCCAGTACCAGGCTGCAGGTTTCAGAACCGAAAAGATCCGCGAAGAGGGGATACCCTACTAAATCCTACACCCTAGGCATCGCTTCTACTATCCAGCAGTCTCGAAGCTGCGGTAGGGTCACGTCCGAAAGCGCTGTTGAGGATGGGCTGGGATAGTTTTGTGAACTAGGCTCACTTCCGTGCAATCTGGTTTTCTTGTGACCTGTAAATCTCGGGTTTGGGGTCCTAGGCTTTCAGCTTTCCTAAGGCTGCGAGTTTCCAAACAGCACCTACACTACTTGAGGTCGGAAGTCGATACTGTAGGGGCCTTATAAGGCCCCTATATTACTTGAGTAGGATTTCTGTTGGGGCTCTGTGGATCTCCAAGAATACTCATGACACCCTAAACCCAAAGCCCTGGAGTCAGATAAACCGCCCAAACCTTGCCTGCCTAAACCCTATCGGCCTTCTTTACCCTCGTGGGAACCTCAACCAGACGCTTGCAACAAGACCCTGAACTCTGTATGTCTGTATGTATGTATGTACGTAGGTAGGTAGGTAGGTAGGTAGGTAGGTAGGCAGGCAGGCAGGTAGGTAGGCAGGTAGGGGTAGGTAGGTAGGTAGGTAGGTAGGTAGGTAGGTAGGTAGGTAGGTAGGTAGGTAGGTAGGTAGGTAGGTAGGTGTGTATGTATGTTTGTTTGTATGTATGTTCGTATGTATGCATGCATGCATGTATGTCTGCTTTTTTTATGTATGCATATACATAAACTTACATAGAACTATCCATCTAGGGACCTAGCAGCCACTTGCATAGGGTTCTGGCTGCATTATTGCACAGAATATAAAAAAAAACAAAACTGGAGGGATGATTAGAGGGACATCACGACGAACCATTCCTATCTCTATATCAAGTATCAGGAACCAATCGAGTAGTGGTCCCTCAGGATTCCCTTAACGAATCTACCCTGGTGCACCAGCTACAGTTACAGCTATAGCTATAGTTTAGTTATAGCGCTATAGCTATACTTATGGTTTTAGCTCTATAGTCTCGGCTTGCGCTAGGGGTCCACGTGCCCAAATAGTAAAAGGCCCCGAAGTGCTTATATAGGGACTACTGTAAGGCCAAAGCATATGCTATTTGGGCGCATGGACCCTCGGGGTTATACAATGGGCAGCAGCGTATCGGGCTCGGGGTCTATGTAAAGTCACAACGCTCCCCAACCGTTCCCCTGCAAAGCCATCTAATTAAAGGTTGAACCGCATAAGCACATATATCGACATCTAAACATAGGCCCACAACTCGAATTTCCAAACTTTCGACCTAATCCTTCGATAGAAAAGTCCGACGTTTCAGACAGGACCTTCAGAATCCCCACCCACATCACGAACACACGCACACGCACACACACACACACACATATATATATATACATACATACATACCTACCCAAACAAAAAAAACCTCAAAACTCAAAGCGCACGAAGCGAAGGCTGCAATCCCAAGGCCCCAGAACAGAGGCCTGAGTAGCACAGGGTAGGTTTAGGGTTTAGGGTTTATAGCCTTTGATAGACGAAGGTTTTGGGATCGTTACACCATAAATCGATAACGGAATCCTCAGACTTGGCAGCGCTGATAGTTCCGGCCCCTACTTATGCCCCAAACCGTACGTTCACAAAGTAGATCGGAGCCATGCCCCCGAGACCAACTCTGCTAAGGGACTACACGCGGGCTTGGTGATCAGGAAACCTGAGAATGTAGGTCTTTTCGCTTACAGGTGAACCCTTAGCGAAAAAGAAACACAACCCAAAACCCAACATCCTAAAACCGGAAGCCACAATGCCCTACGGCCCTAAACCCTAAACCCTACAGCCTAAAGCCTTACTCTTCCCGCTAAGCCAAGCATGAAGAGCTTCGTCAATGCGGATGATCGCTTCCAGAGCCTGCCAGTAAGGGATTAAGGTGTTGAGGGTTTAGGACCTATATGGGGTTCGGGCTATTTTGGGTTTAGGGCTTAAGCTTTAGGGTTCTTTCCCAAAGGCTCTGAAGTACCTATATGATATTGGGGGGATATCTCAAACACTACCCCGAAGGTGGTTTAGGGTCTGGTGTTTAGGGAGGACAAGATTTGGGGGATACTTGCCCGACCACAAATCGTAATCCCTACCTTTTTTCTCTACCATAAAGGTAGTTCGCATTTTCCAAACCCTACTTTCTACTATGTATTCGCTTAGGGCTTAGGCCGTATGATCCTACTACTAAGGAACCCTAAGGAATCATCCTGTTGCAGGTAAATATTCAAGCAACTCCATTAATTTTGGTATGCACTTCAAGTCACACAGGCCGGGATCCCGAGTATGACTTAACGACGAATATGTTCGTAGCTTGGAGATTTTGGCATCTCGCGGTACGAGGTAATTAGAGTCCCTCGTCGAAAACCTCTGCTTTTCCGGTGTGTGTCGGCAGCGCGTGGGTTTTGAGCCATTAGTACAGTAGCAGTATGTAGCAGTAAGCCCTGCTTCTTTGAAGGCACGACTGGATAGCCCAGTGGTGGCGAGGCACCTTCAGCCAGGGGTGCCACTAGGGCATGTCGCTCCTCCCAAAAAACTGCGCCATGGCGGTACATTGTATCGATCAGACTTCAGCGTGTGGCCTCTCGTAGGAGTGCTTCCGCGGAAGCGATGACCGCTCATGTCCATGTCGCGGCGTTTCGATTCCCAAAAACACATCAATGGTCGTTCTACTTTAATTGCCTGACGGCAAAGAGGTCACTACAGTCCTCGTATACCGGGAAGCTTTATTTACCCTCCCTCACCATTCTGACGGGACGCTCGGGCGGGGGCCTCGGTCGGAGCCTCGAGCGCACATACAAATGGTCAGCGGCGCTCTCGGCAGTTTAGGGTTTAGAGTTTAAGTTTTAGGGTTTAGGGTTTAGAGTTTAGGGTTTAGGTGGAGTTGGTTTAGGGTTGAGGGTTCCGTTGCTAAGCTTTTTCTCCAACAGACAACGAGAAGCTGATGAAATCTAAAGCCTGCTTCACACTTAAGGACCTCCGAAGGGGAGGGTTCTATGGGATCTTAAATAGGGTTCCTTACAAGGTACCTAAAACCTAAACCCGAAACTTATACGCGGGTTAAGGCTTAGGCTTCTAGGGTTCAGGTTCTGCTTAAAGGTTCCCGGGACTTAGCAAGGGCAAGAGGGTTCTACCAACGGTAACCACGCTTCTGATGACTTGTCGTCTTACTTACGAAGTCACAAGACCCCGACACTCACGGAGCATGAAGCTGTTAATTAAGTGATGATGTCAGTGATGATGCCAGGGTTTAGCCGTTAATTATAGAGTGATGATGCCAGGGTTTAGCCGTTAATTATAGAGTGATGATGTCAGGGTTTAGCTGTTATAAAGCGATGGTGTCAGGGTTTATAAGGTTTCGTGCGCAGTGATGCGTAGACTTGGATACTCGAGACCCTACTTACAAGCTGGCACAACACCTCTAATAAGACCCCCCAAATATCCCAATGAACAATCAGAAGAACCTGAAGAAAAGCCTAAACAAAACTAGAAAGTACCCTATACAACACACATGGCAGATTGTGTAGACTTCATGACAACCGGAATGCAGAGCCTTCAGCGCTGCGTAGTAAACCACAAAGCCACGCATCCTAACCACCTAAACCCTTAATTCATCCATGTACGGGTGGTTATACCCTAGGGGTCCAAGTACCTAATAATCTTATATTCTCCCAAATAGTAACCTCCATAACTACTATCCGAAACCTAAGTACCTGATTATTGACATGAGTCTTTTGGACCCTTGGGGTAAAACTGAAAACCCTCAGAGACCCGAGAACGCCTTCAACGATGTACAGAACAAGCATAAACCGTTTGATACGGTTGATGATACAAATCCTGCACTACCCATACTATAAGGAATATACTTACCAGAATTCCCATAGTTTAGGGGTCCTTAAGGTAATGCTAAGGATTTATATCATGAACAGTATGGGGGCTCTTCATGATTAGTTAGAATAGAGACTTACAGGTTCGCCACTCTGACTACTGTTATGATACAGATCCCGCATTAAGGAACCCTCAAAACCCTAAATCCTAATAAACCCTAAACCCTAAACCCTAAAACCCTAAACCCTAAACACTAAACCTAAATCCTAATATACACAACCCTGAGACCCCAAACCTACAACCCTAAACCCGCGCTCCAAACCTTACACCCTCTTAGAGGCCGAGTACTTAGCCCAACAAAGGTTACCCTGTTGAATTATAGCAGGTGTAGAAAAAGCCCCCAAAGTCAAAGATTGACTACTCAGCCCCTAAGCCCTACATCCTACACCAAAGTAGCCCTAAACCCTGAACCCTAAACCCAAAATCCTACACCCTAAGCGCAACCTTGAGACCCTGCGATCCAAACCCCACACCCTGCATCCTAAACCAAAGTAGCCCCAAACACTGCACCCTAAACCTGACAACCGAAAGCAAAGGTTGTGCCTGGACCGAGCTTGCGGATGTGCGGACCTGGCGCGTCATCTCACCTCATCTTCGGCTTCGGGTTGAGGGTTTAGGGTTTAGGGTTTAGGGTTGAAAAGGCTTGCAGATGGGGTGGGTTGGGCCCCTTTTGGAAGTTTTCACTGGGCTAGACAAGGTTTTGATAGCTTTTTTTTGTGCACTGGGTTGTTTATCAGTTGTGGTATCACACGTCCTTGTTATTCATCATGCCGGATAGTGTGCATCAGGCGAAATACTGAAGTAGACTGTACTTCACAAGTTCACAGGACCATTTCTTGTGCCTGGCAGCTGTTGTTGAGGGTTTTTGTAGCTCAGCTCAGGGTGTTAAGGGTTTTCATGTCTTTGGGCATTTCGGGCTTCTACATACGCTTCCGGCATTTAAGGGGTGAAGGCTGTTGGGGCTTAGGGTTTAAGGGTTTAGGGGTTTAGGGTTTATAGGGGTTTAGACTTCAGGGTTTAGGGGCTTAGGTTTCGAGGTTTCTGTAATCGCGTTCACGCCACAGTCATGACCCCCCCCCCCCCCCCGAATTCAGTGCAAGCAACCAGCCCGCCAGCATTTGTGAACTTGCAGTCTAGAGTTCCGGGTTTAGGGGAGAAAAGGGGAGCACCCCACGGACACTCGCCGTCCGTCCGTGTGATCGGAAGATGCACCGCAGCTAACACCTGGCTGGCTTTCAAGGTCTCGCCTTACCCTCAACCCTAAACCCTATACCCCGAAACCCTAAACCCCTGAAGCCCTAAACTAAGCCCTGAAACCCCCTAAGCCCTGAACCCTAAACCCTCTTGGAGCTGCTTGGGCTTGGCGTTTTGCGGAGCTGACGGCTCGCGCAGGGGCTTTGGGACTTGGGCTTATGTAGGGCTTTGGAGTTTAGGGAGCTTGGGGTTTAGGGTTTAGGGTTCAATTAGGACTTCGGAGTTTAGGGTGTAGGAGCTTAAGGCTGTTTAGGATTTAGGCTAGCATCCTGATGCACGAAGACTCTGAGCCCAGAAACTGAAGCAGCGAACTGAAACATAAAACGCCCTATACCCTAATGTAGAAACTTGATTGACAAACCCTGGCCCTTTAGCCTCAACATGTTAGAATCCGTAATACAAAGAACACCCTCTTGCCGCCAAGATGACCTGCGTAAGTCTTCGTGAGGTCGAGCAAGGACTCGCGGGTGTGAACCTTCACCTGGTCAAGTTTCGGGTTTCTAGGCTTTCAGGCTCTGGGTTTGTTTCCGGCTTGAGGACTGTAGGGCTTATAGGTTTTCAGGGTTCGAGTTCGGGTTCAAGTGGAAATTTAGGACTTTAGGGCTTACAGGTTTTCAGGGTTTAGGTTTAAGAGAGTTTCCCTCAAACCTGCCAGTAAGTAGACAGGTGCAGGACGCTTCACCGCCACCGCCGCAGCGGGGTCTGCTTCGGCTGCCTGACCCTTTGGGTCCAAGTACCTAATAATCATATACTCTCCCAAATAATAACCTACATAACTATAACTACTATCCGAAACCTAAGTACCTGATGATTGAGTCTTTTGGACCCTTGGGGTGAACTCCCTGCTGCATGAAGCCTTACCACAACATGAAGACACATTTCCCAACAAGAGCCCGGATGCGGGATCTGCGCAGGGTTATGGCAAAATGAGAAGGTTAACTGGAAGGCAAAGAAACATGAGAAATCTACCTTTTAGGGTTGGCTTACGCAGCTTGGCGCCGCCTCATGATGTGTTGCCTCTCTTTGGCGGGCTGCCTCTTGGGCCCAGTTAACTCAATAAAACCCGTGCTGCAACCCTAAACGCTAAACCCAAGTTGCACTTTGCTTCTGCTTCTTTGTCAGGCTTTGGAGGGGTCTGTGGGGCGGGCTCACTTTGCCCAAATGCAAACTCACAAACATTTCCTTTTTTTCGGGGGGAGGTTGTGCTGGTTCCAGCTGCCAAATAGACCGGGTTTGCGTTTGGTTCCAACAGGAGAACTAATCAAATAAGTTAAACATATAATTTATTAAAAAACTAGGGGAGGCCTCATGTAAATAATATTGGGGGAGGCCTCCGGATTTAAACTATTTAGTTACTGGGGCTCGCGACCCCAGCGCGCAGCAAAATTTGCTGCGATTGCTTTGCTCGTGGTTACGCCACGGGGGGCGGGGGTTTCCTTCTTCAAGTCCTCAAACCTGGTTCCCTGTTGAGGCTATAATAACAATGATCATTTTTAATCCTTATTAGGGTTTTATTATAACAAAAAATGTAAAATTGTATCCAACAAGGATCCAGAAACAAGGTAGGTTTGTCAAGCTCCAGAGAAGGCTTGAAGGTTTGGAGCTTGCGGCTCAGGGCATACGGTGGATGATCAAAATCCTGCATTCCCCATAATAAGGAAGATGCCATAACTCCCATAGTTTAGGGTCCTTAGGGTAATGCAGGATTTATATCATCAACAGTAGGATATAGGCACCAAGGCCTCGGAATCAGTTCAGATGGCAAGGCTCCTACACAACAAAATCACAGCTCAAAAACCTGAGCTCAAATTTCAATAACCCTGAAGCCTAAACGCTAAAGCCTAAACCCTGAACCCCACACCCTTCACTATTGACTCGGCATTCAAAACCCGCAGGCCCAAAAGATCTAAACCCGAAAGCCCCTGATGCAGATGGGCCGTACTGTTTGGGGGGACCCGAAAAGGGACTCTAAACCCTAAACCCAAAACCCCTAAACCCTAAACCCTAGAGAACCACCCAGATGAAGAGCCGCCCATCGACCCTAAAGTACACGTGGACATCGTAAATGTCCGAGAGCCTTCAACTAACTCCAGAAGCACAATTTGGGTTTAGGTTTCAGGGTTTTAGGGTTTAGGGTTTAGGGTCCAGAAGCAAGATTGGCATTCCCTAACTCAGGAAAGGCCTTACACTTGAAGACGAAACAGAGTTTCTGCTTATGGCTTGGGGGAGCTCTGTCGCAAAAAGATGCTGGGCTCTCTCCCTAAGGGTCCAAAGGGCCTAATAATCATGTACTTGGGCTACGGATAGTAGTTTTGTAGGTTAGTGGTTTAGGGTTTAGGGTTTAGGTAGTATTCAGAAGAGTATGTGCTTATTAGGTACTTGGACCCTTAGGGTCTGGCAAAGTAGCATCATACTTTTTTGTTGTAGAAACCGTGCGCCAAGAACGCAGATGTTCTCTTAACCAGGGAGCACAATACCCTTGAATCAAGCAACATACCCTAAATAGGACGCTGCCGCAGCATAACTTCCCGGAGATTCCTGGTTAAGGGTGTGTGTGGGTGGAACCCTAAACCCTAAACCACTTGAATGCTCTCCAGGTGGGAGCGCTAAACCATAAAACACTCATAACCCTAAGCCGCTTATATAAATGCTCTCTAGGTGGGAACCCTAAACCATAAAAAAACTCAATGCATCCAAAGAGCCGATGCATCGGAGGCACTCACATTGTAAACGCTGACGCCCACCTTTCATCCCAGGGTCGACAGGTCCCTGAGAGACCCAGAGAACCCAAAACGCCTTAAATAAGGAATATACCTTAAATTCTAGGGGCCTTGATATTATGATTTATACGGTATATTCCTCAATTAAGGGGTACTGGGTTCTCTGGGGATCTATACCTAAGCGTCCACTTGCCCAAACAGTATATGCTTTGGCCCCAAAGTACCTATATTAGATAGGGGCTACTGTTGAGGCCAAAGTATGTACTCTTTGAGTGCATTAGGGTATGTGACGGAACCTTGCTTAAAGCTACAAGAGCAGTGAATTAAGTTGGGAGATGAGCAGCAAGGTTTAAGGTCTTGGGTTTAGGGTACTTGCCTGTAACTGCAGTTGCTTGTAGCCCCTTACAGTGCACGCGACCCTACCCGTAACAGCACATAACATTGAACATGCAAGCAGTTCTCTAGAACCCTAAACCCTAAACGTGGCTCTAGGGATGTGTTTACAAGAAGCGTTGCTTTCCTTCGCGCCCGAGTTACCATACCTCCGACTCTCCACTCGAAGATTCGGGGGACTATGTCAGTCCGTCTTTTCTAGTCTTCCAAAATAGGAGCCCCTTACCCTAAACGCCAAACCGCTAAACCCTAAAGCCTAAACCCTAAAGCCTAAACCCCAAACCCTAAGCTCCTAAACCCTAAACCCTAAGCCTTTAAACCCCTACACCCCTAAATCCCTAAACCCTAAAGCCTAGAGCCTTATAAAACCGTAAGGCAATAATCCCCCCGCGAAGCACTGGACACCAAGACGCCGTGAGGGCTTTCGGCTCCCCTGCTCTGGACCCGATCCCCCAAAGAACCCAGGGTTTTAGGGTTTAGGGCTTTAGGGCTTTAGGGTTTTAGGGTTTAGGGTTTAGCGTTTAGGGTTTTAGGGTGTTTAGGGTTTAGGACCAGTACCCAGAGAACCCAATACCCCTTTATTTTTGGAATAGACCTGAAATTATAGGGGCTTAAATTTCGAATTTAAGGAATACCCCTTCATTAAGGAATAGACCTTAAGTTCCAGGGGCTTAAATACTCTAATTTAAGCCCAGAGAACCCAATACCCCTTAATTTAGGAATAGACCTTAAATTATAGGGCCCTTCATATTCTGATTCCTTCGGGTATTGGGCTTTCTGGGGAGAAAGCCAGAGGAACCCACAAACACGTCACGGCTGAATTCACGGAGCTCTGGGTTTCTCCGAAGTAAACCCCAAACTCTCAGAGCGCTTTGGGTTTAAGGTTTAGGGTTTAGTTTAGGGTGATCCGAATGCCAAGGATCCTTCAACCGAGGGTTTGTACTGGGATCTCACATGTTTTGTATGCCCCTTCCCCCATGTTGCTCAAGGACAGAGAATCCTAAATGCCACACCAGGCCACAGGCTGCAAAGCCGACCAACCCCGTTTCAATTTCACACAATTTGAAATATTGGGAAACTACGGCAAAGTTGCCCCAAACCGTACTTAGAAGGTTGTTTCATATACATATATTTATATAAACATACACATATGCACAAATCTATCTATCTATCTATCTATCTGTCTGTCTGTCTGTCTGTCTGTCTGTCTGTCTATCTGTCTATCGATTTATTTACCTATCTATCTATCTGACTATCTATCTATCTATCTATCTATCTATCTATCTATGTATATATCTACCTGCATATGTGTATATGTATATATATATATACATGTATACATGTATACATGTATATATGCAAACGCAAATGCATATGACAAAATGATGTAACATGACCGACCATCTGCTAGTCCTGACTCAAACCCTGATCTAGATTCGAAGCAGGCGAGGCTCTATTGCCGAGATAATGAGCAGCACCGTCCAAAATCTCGGCCACCGCATCCACAGGGGCACCTTCACTGCCGCAGCTGACTTAGTTGTCCACCTTAAACTCTGAACCCTACATGGTTGGCAGAAGCAGAAACCCAAACCCCATCCCAGTCACAGCACCTCTGAGTGCCTCGATCCTTTATCCAAAAACTGCACTACCCATAGGCTCCTTAGTAGTTCCTTTTTGGGATTACCTTATGGGATTCTAAAGATGAACTATAAAAGGAACTACTTAGGAGCCTATGGGTGGTACTCAAAGGACCATTGGTCATGGGGTTTACAAACTCAGGTTTTCAACCCCGAAAAAGTGCTTACAGCCTGGCCTGCTCAGTCCCAGAGCCTTACCCATAGGCTCCTAAGTAGTTCCTTTTTTTGGTTTATATGTAGGATCCTATAAGGTAATCCCAAAAAGGAACTACTAAGGAGCCTATGGGTAAACGACTCCTTAGGGCTCCTTTGTTCCTTATGTACAATACTTACTTACCCAATAAGCCGGGGAAATAAAAGGTTAAACTTCCAAGCCCTGCTCTAGTTGTTCAGTGCCCTACATCAGTCTTCGATAAGGGGCCGCTCCTTTCAGAATTTTGGACATCGTAGAACGTAGAGGTTCTTTTCATAAAATAGGGTACTACTGGGCGACCAGGAATGTCCAACAAGCTTAGGCGAGTGCTTCCCAGGGTTTGCTGAAGACGCGCCAAGTCCTACTTGCAAGTAAACGCCCGGCAGCGCTTAGAAAACAGTTGAAACTGGAGATGTAAATAATAGAAGGGGAACAGGGTTTTGGAGCATATGACACGAATGACCTTTTTCAAAGCTGACCGCACGTCTGCAGTATCCTAACTGTGGTGATATTGCTGAACACCAGCGAAAGCCGCTCAGCTCACTCAGCCCTAAACCCCAGGCCCCATTATAGCACCCTAAACAGTAGGATCCCTATTAT
>CAJNJA010031097.1:0-30574 GCA_905231915.1 Symbiodinium necroappetens
ATTGCGGGGAGAGGGGGGGGGAGGAAATCGGGGCAGAGTTGGATCCTTGGCTGCCTCTTGTCTTCGTGTGAAGGCATGAAAACATCAGGTGCCGTTCAAGGGCGATGAGCGAGCCGCCGCCTACTACACCCAGCGCAAGGGCAATGGATGCTGGGACCACTGGGGCAAGAGCGGCGAGGGTGAGGCAGTCTAAGCACCGAAATCCCCCTCTGTACATCGCAAGCACACCCGTGGCAGCATGACAAATGTGTCGGTGCCGTAGATCCAAATTCTACACATGTCTTGCGTGCTCTTGATCTGCAGTGTTGTGCTTGCCCGGCGGATACGAGATCCTGGCAAGGGTTTGTTCCAGGTAGTGCGAGTGATGTAGAATTTACACGTGTGCATTCTCTTTGCCACATGCTGCATTTCGAGTTGGCTCCACGTCGGCCGCCCCTCCTGCCAATCCCAAGATGAACCGCCGTGCTGGATCTGGATTTCTGGTGCTGGGCGCCCTGGCCTACATGGCCTGGGGCCCAAGCTTCACCGGATCTGCACTGAAAGGCTGCAGGCCGGAGGGTGCCGTGGTGCGCATGGCTGGCTCCAAGTGGGTGAACGAGGATGACCCTGAGATGTCCCACCCTAGCGGCCTGTATGTCCTTCCGTTGAAGCCGGCGAAGAAGACCGAGAGCTACACCTACACTTGGAAGAAGAACGAGAAGGGTGAGCTGGAGGAGTACGCGGGATACGTCAAGGCCGGGGGTAGTATTGCGGGGAGAGGGGGGGGAAGAAATCGGGGCAGAGTTGGATCCTCGGCTGCCTCTTGTCTTCGTGTGAAAGCATGAAAACATCAGGTGCCGTTCAAGGGCGATGAGCGAGCCGCCGCCTACTACACCCAGCGCAAGGGCAATGGATGCTGGGACCACTGGGGCAAAAGCGGCGAGGGTGAGGCAGTGTAAAGCAAGCAGGAGCTGAGCTTAGCTTTTTTTGAAGCATCAATGTACAAAAAGCTGCACGGAGCGCTGTTCAGATAAGTATAGGGCTGCTGCAATGCACATACCTCCTGTTCACAAGAAGGACACCTCGTGCGCTTGGGACACTGAGAAAGGGCAATGCCAAAGAGCATGGATCGGAGCTGCCTGAGATGCCTACATGATGACATGCAAGTTCAAACTCAAAGGCTGTATGGTGGACTTGCGCATGCTTTGAACCTGTCACGCCTGCAGCATGCACACACATGACAGCGATAGTTCATGCAGTAGCAGCTGCTTTGTCAGGCTTGGCCTCCTGGACGTTCTGCTGTGGAACGTTCCTCCCCAGATCCTTGTGGGCGACGCCTTGTGGTCTTCGTCCTCAGATTCTGTTGTTGTTCTGAGTTCTCAAAACGATATCTGGTGCTGTGCAGGAGGGTAGGTATGTGGTGTAGTGGATGTGCTGCGTGACTGTGCATGTATACTTAACACTGTTCAGGTTTTCGGCCATTGCTGTGCCTTGGCTTCTTTGTCCATGTGGCTTCGTAGAAGCGAGACTTCTGAAAGCTAACGGTGATGCACATGCGACAACGAGTCAGCACGTGCGGTATGATATTCCAAAGACATGCAGGTGTAGCAGGTGACGAAGTGGAGTCCGCCAGGAAGCGACATGTCTTCAAGCTACCATTCGGCAACAAAGGGGGACTATCCAAAGTCAGCATCGGGCAGTGCACTTCCGGTTGAAGAACAGTGCAACAACCAAAGCGAGCGATTTTTGAGTTTGTTTCGACGTTACCAACTAGGAACTTGGCGATGGTTATAAGCCCCTGCAGAAACAACAATCTGTGTTTCTTCAACTTTGCCACACTCCTCTTTCCTCGCCCTGGTGCTGGTCACTTCAGTTGATGGCAAAGTTAGCGAATCCCACGCAACCCGGTGAGCTCCAATGTGACTCCCAGCCTGAAAACGAAAACGACAGTTCGAGGGATGGCGTACTCGTTAGGACAGAGAGCCAGGTAATGTGCCGGGTACACTCGGTGGTGCTCTGCATCTTGGTTGGGTTCGAAGTCTGCTCCCTGATGATCGTGTTGGCATATCAAGGCTCGCAGTCTTTAAGTTCGTGAAATGCCTGATTGATTCGGGACCCGGAAGGTGGCTTCATGGACTTCTTTGCGTTCGACCATGCTTCCGGTTTGCACTAGATTGGCATCGCGTCGGCTATCGCACAGTTATCAAGGCTTTAGACAGCACTCAAAGTGTTCGTGAGTTTAAAGCCTGCCACATGCAGCTGAAAGCGGCTGAAAGCCTCAGACATTCCAGTCTCAGCTGTTCAGGTTCGATATGGCATGTACAGTGCTCCTTGGCTGGCACTTTCACGTGCTTTGCCGCTTGCCTGGTGCGTGCTGGCAAGGTGGCCATGCTGATCATCATGGCTGGGGCATACTTCCTTGATGCGACTCGGCAAGCCCAAGCTGAGAGCTCCGAAGACCCGGCGCGGTGCCATGACAAGGAGCAGACTCGGCTTCAGTCCTACGAGCAGGCCCTTCGGAGCTTCCGCAATTCCCTTTCTTCTGAAATTGCTGCATCCTGGAGCAGGTCATGTCTTTACAAGACCAGAATGCAGCACTTGCTGAGATGATGCTCCGGTGGAAGGTGCGCACCGTCTTGTTAAGCACGCATTCACTGGCACAGGGCGAAAGCTTCCCAGATGCAGTAGGCAGCACAGAACGCTTGTGGCTTTTCTGGTTTCGACTTTGGAGCCAGGTCCTGCCAGAAGTGGAGAGCGGAAATCCTGTGCCGCAGGCCCTGCAAGCCTAGGGCCCGAAAAGGAATCGGCACTCGATTCAACTTCTGGTCTCGCTGTAGCAGTAAGCCTGGACCATTGATATCTGCTCGCTTGAATGGATGTTGTTTCGACTTGATCCCAAGCTGCCACCTCTGCACAGGCTTTGAAGCTCTTCTTATCGTGTATGTGCGTGTCTGCCCTTACCAAACTTAGAACTCAGAGACCCTTCGATCTCTTCGCCTGAAGGGAACATGTTGAAGTTACGCTCACGACATGAGGATAATTCTCTGGACTCCGGCAGCATCTCCAGTTGAGCTGACCTCAGCCTGTTCACTGTGAGTCATGGCAATGGTCTTTGTCCAAGTTGAATTTCTGCTGTTCTCGTCTGCAGTTTGTTGGGAGCCTAGAATCCGCCGAATTCACCATTGCTGCCGTTGCATAGGCGTGACACAGCGGCCGCCACTCGCCATGCGCCCAAAGCTTCGGTGTTCTGGCAGAGACTGCTGCAGTGAGCCTTCAAAGCTTTTGTTGTGCTCAGAACACCAATGTGACTTCCGAAAACTGTTCGCTGCGTGGCCCGTAGTCCCTGTGCTATCAGCGACCAGCCATGGCGACGACCTGTGCTTGCGAGTATGGGCCTGGCAAGCAGTACCAACGGCGACTTCAGACCATCACCGGCGTCCACAGACATCCGCCAGAACGGAGGAGAGGCTCCGTTCTGAGTGCCACTTTTTGCTTCCGCCCGGAATCCCGTTCGAATCTCCCTGAAAGCCTGGAATCCTTCGGAAGCGCACGAGGTCGTGGATCTCCAAGTTCAGGCGATCAATGGCAACATGTATCCAGTTCGCACCTCAGACTCTGTTTCGAGTCAGCTCTGGAAAGCGGTTGCTAATGGCTGATGGTTCTTGGATGTTGTTGGGCTTTACATTTTTTCAGGTCTCCATTGAGGCCTCTGCGAGGCTGGTGGAGCTCTATGAGGCAGTCGCAAGAGCACTTGATGTCGCGCCTTGGATGCTGCGCCTGACTGCCGGCACCAGCTACTTGAATTAATGGTATCAGAGGAAGGGAGTCAAGTGAATTCTGAAGCCTTATAAGATCTTCTAAGCGGAGAGGTTTCGGTTTTAATGCTGCCTTGTGTGATATTGGCTATCTTGCCACGACAAAACGCAATGCTCTTGCTGTCTAAGGTGTTTTGGACGTAAGCTCCGACGGAGACAAGACACTGGAAGCTCTTGGCATCAAGGAGGTGACACGACGTCGGTCGCATTTGGAGCAATGCCCTGCAAGTCAGGGTCCAAAGCCATCACTTCGTGCTTCGCCTGCAGTCGTTCGCTTCAGGGATTCTCTGGTGCAGGAGACGGATGTGATTGCTCTTCGCTGCACTGGCTGTTTTCTGGAGACTCTTGCTGGAATGATGAACTCCGTTTCGTGTCTCCACGGATCCTGATCATGGTTTGCTTCTGCCCGATACTGTACCATGTTTGACGAGACATGTACAATTTCGATCCGGCGCGCACTTCACAAACTGATGGATTTCCGCAACAGTCGCTGGGCCATGTTTGGGGAAGCCAAAGCAGGATCCCTCTCAATTCCACTTCGGATTGGGAACGCCTGCGAAAGGATACTAGTGAACTGAGTATCGAATGTCATGTTGCGATTGAGGAGTGCAGAGACACATTGGGGCGAAATTCAGCCAGGAAACAGCCCAAGGGGACACTGATGGATGCAGCAAAGGTCACACACCTGCTGATGCTCAGGAACGCTGGAATAAGCGGGTACAACGGGGACTACTTCTGCTCCGTGCTTCAGGTCGGATGCAGTCGAGAAAGTGGTGAATAATAGCGGCGCTGCCTCGCCCACTCACACAGAAGCAACTCGGCTTCGTTGCAGGTTTGCCAAGCCGGCTGGAACGCGGTTGAAATCAAGTTCAGCGCCTGGGGCGATGGATCGCTTGGAAAACTTCAAGACCCCAGCACTTCCAGGCCGCTCAGCATAGCATAGCAGGCACAGCACGACGTTCTTCGTGTTGCTCTCCCAGGCTGAGCTTCCTTGACTCGAAACGTGAGCTGAAGTCAGTTCGGCCCAAGAGTGCCGCAAAGCTGCGATCAGAGCTTGACGAATTGCCGAGCTGTTCACGTGCCAGACGAAATATTGCAAAAGCCGAGGTTACTTTGGAAGTAGACGAATCGGCAGATGATCGTTCTGCCCACAAGCAAGGTGTCATGACCTTCGAGGGGGTTCCGACACATGGCCAGGCCAAAGACCATGAGAATTCTTCAAAATATAGCGTTTTTGTGTTCGCTGTGCTTTGTGTATCTTTCCGGTCGAAGGTTTCGGCAATAGCCCTTGGCCCTTCCTGGCCTCCTGGTAGGTGTGGTTCGTCTACGGCGCTACTGGCTATGATAAGCTGGCATTGAACCTCAGTGACGGTCGCGAATGATATTCAGCTCTTCAGGACTCGGCATTGTGTTGCATCAACGTGCTCCTGCTCACCACCAGATGCCCCACAAGAGCGAGGCAGAAGACGAATGAGGACAAGAGTCGGCAGGCTCCATCACGACCACGCACATCACGCTTGCATCATGCTTGTAGAAGAACAGATGTTAGCTGCAGCATCGGAAGACAAAAGCCCGTCTGTGCTGGCAGCGAGAAGGGGTGTCTTTTGCAGCTCTGGATGCCGTGCCGTGAGTCTCTCTGTAACTTGTTGGTTTCTTGTTCTGGTTTCGTCAGCAAGTCTTGAAGCCGGTGGACAGTCAAGGCCAAAGCCTCCATTGCGAGATGGACGGGCGCGGTAGGTGGAGGCCAGCACCTCCCCCTAGGGAGGGAGGGAGCTGCTTCCCGAGTGTGGCCCCCTCGTGCCCATGTCTCTTTTCCATATTGCCGAGCAGGGCCGGTGTCTAAATTTCCCCCAGGGCCTTCGTCATCGGAAGGCTCTGTACCATACTCTCCGCGCTGCTGAGCCTATCACATGTTTTGTCATCCTGTAAGATGGTTGTCACGGAGGAGCCCCTGAGCCCAACTTGATGTAATCCGTACTGCCTGACAATCCCGCACATATCTGAGTCCTTTTTTCCCTATCCGTAGTCGGGAATCTTAGCAGACGGGGAAAGGCAGAGGCAGGCGACTCTCTCCTGTTTCATTCTGCTCCAAAAACCAGAGAAGAGGAGACAAAAGAAGGGTGGTTGCAAGAAGGTTCGAATCCGAAGGAACAATGTGGGCGTTAGGGAGTTTTGGCTATTGCAAGCCGCCCAGCGCTGGACTGGCCCCCTCGTGCACCCCTCGTGCAAGGCAGAACCTCGAGCTCCCGAGTGCGCTTCGCTCTGCCCTCGCCGCCCCCTGCGGTGCCCACGCGCCGGCCGCAGCGGGGCCTGGGAGGCCTGTGAAAGCGGAGATTGCTCGGCCAGTCGCAACATGTACTGTATGGATCCCTGTGGCTTCTCCTGCACATCGCAAGGCTTGCATTTCACAGTTAGGGCCAGGGCTTGTAGCGAAGGTTGAGGCTTCAACGTTATGACGGAAATTCGCTTCAAATCGTGTGTGCCGATCTACACCGAAGTAACGAAAAGAAGTGGGGTCCAAGCATCTAATTGCCCCCTGGAAAGGCGAACAGCGAGCCAGGGATCTGCTGGATGTCATGGAATGAAAAGGATATGCGGGGGAAGCTTTGTCTTGTCACCTCACCAGCAGGTTTCGGTTATCGCTACCGAATACTTAAAGCTACGATTCTAGACTCTCAAACCATCACGGACCATTTCTTTGAACAGTGCTCTGCTTCTGAAAGCATTATTCGCTTTTCCGGCCATGTTCGTCCATCTGTCGCCGATGCAGCACTTCAGGACTTCAGGACATGCCCCTGCCGCGATGGCGGCCTGTAGCCTAGGGCCTAGGGCCTAGAACGAGAGGCTCGGCTCAAGTTCTGTGGCCCGCGAGAGCTGGGCTTCGCGGCTTCTCAGCCATGGCCCCGGACATGCATGTGCAGTATTCCCAGGTTTTGCTGGAAAGAATGGAGGCATTCCCCGAAGGATCCGTGAAGACAAGCTATGCGAACCGTGTGACAAAGCTCAGCTTGCCAAAGCCAGCTTCCAGGCAGAAGATGGTGTCGATGTCCTTGACTGCGTCGGGTCTTTCAGGTCGGGGTTTGGGAGGGGAGGAGTTGTTCCTGGTGCCGGAAGAAGGCCTGGCTTCGAAGATGATGCTCGGCCAAGTCTTGGAGGAGATAGCGCTACGTTTATGCATCCCAACTGATGGCCTGACACTTCTCTGGAATGGTCGGGCCCTTCGCAGCGCGATGCTGTTTTCGGATCTGAAGGAATCTCTTCCAGAAACCGTGCTGCGAGTGGACTTGGACTGCGATGCCTTGCTTCCCCTCGTTTGCAGAAAGCTCAGGCCGGCAGAAGTTAGCTTAGGAGAGGGAAGCCTGGACCTAGATGTGAAGTTCGACGAACTGCCCGAGATCGTCCAGACCATCTGTAAGCCACGGACGTTTATAACAGACGATCGAGAGCATGGAGACCTCCTCTTGAGCTATGGAAGGGCGGGTGTGCTTGCATATCAGCTACGCCGTGGCCCATACGACAGTCTCAGAGCCGGCCTTCTCGAGCCGATTGGCTACTTCCCTATGGCACCAGTCTGGCAGCTCCCCAGAGACTCCAAGCAGGGCAGCAGGAATTTGGACGTTTGGAGCTGCAAAATGGAGGTTCCCTCGATCAAGAAGCTTCTTGATGAGCACGCAGCAGAAACACAGGATCGACCCCTTCCCCGCTATGAGATGATTGTGGACCCAAACCAATTTCTTTCTGACACGCCTGACGGGCCTGTGTGGGTGCCGTGCGAGTTCGACGTATCTGCAGATGGGAGGGCATGCCTCGTTGGAGGCCTTTCAAGAGCTGGCTGATCTGGCAGACCATCTGTCAGACGGAATTGAGTTTTCACAGGCTTCTGCACCATGCCTGATTTCCAGGTCCTCGAAGCCACGCCTTCCCAACTCTGGCTGCGCGAGTCGCGCAACCTGTCCTGGAGGCAGTGCGAGGGCTGCAGTGAGCATCTGGACTTTCACACGGTAGATGCTACCAGGCGGCGCTTCCACTTCTTGCGCGGCTGCGGCGGCCGCAGCTCCTGCTTGACGAGCGCAGAATCCAGGTCGAGACACGGATGACGGGGTTGATATGGGAGCAACTCGGAAGTTCGCTCTCGGGAAAAGACCCAGACCTGTTGGAGTTCTGGAAGTGTTTGTTTTGTGAAGTGGAGCATGTAATGTCAGGTGGTATTCAAGGCACAGCGAATTATTGTGCCAGCTGCTGCCACAGATGGGTCAGACTCCGAATATGTTGGTCTCTGGCATGTCGATGGCTACCGGGAGCACATTGCTGCTGTCGTACTGTGCTGTGCTTCCAACTGTGCAATGAAAGGTTAGAGGCTAAAGCCAACTTCTCCGCCCTCATGGCTTGCTCTCCCCTCGCTTCTTCTAGGTACTACTACCACGTCGACGAGGGCCTGGAGGGCGGCAACATGGAATTCTGTGGGCGCGAGCCGATGGATGTCTTGGGCATTGGAGATTGCAGCAACAACTTTTACAAGCTGACCAAAGACCGCACATTCGCTGCATTATCAAAACGCAGCAGGAAAGAACAGCGGGTGTCCATATGAGCCCAGAGCATGATTCACCTGGCATGGTTTGTGTTTGAATCTCATGCTTTCGCCCAGCCGGCAGCTTAAAGGTCTGTCGATAGGTTTCCCGCAAGTGGCAAGGACTGCGTTCAGCCCTACGTTCCGACGGATCGTGCTTGGAGACCTGCCGTGTGCCGATCTCCACTGGCAGCCTCTTAGTCTTCTCGAACTACCAGGCAGGGTTCCAGAACAACGAGGGTTGGGGTGTTGCAAGGTGTGGGATCCCATACAAGAGCCAACAGTTTTCCTGAATGCGCAGCTTTCCACAAGGGTTTAGTTTAGGTGAAAGGGTGCCGCCAAGTGGGTTTACGATTTCGAATTTTGCTTTCAATCTCGCTGCATGCGTCTGATCCGTACTAAAAGCAGCAAGGTTGCGCACCGGGTTCTCCGGATGGTGAATCGCGGGAGTGCAGAAGCATCGAGGGATTTTGTAGCCCTCTTTCTGGTGGATCCTGCGCGGCCGCTGACACCTGCAACGTCAGTGCTATCCCAGCCCTACATGCTCACGAGAACGCTGTCGCCGCCTCTGATGCCGTTGCTGCAAGTAGACCTGAGTACCTTGATACCAGAGTCCAGAATGCAGGCCAAAACCAGAGGTTCAGAGAGAGAGAGAGAGAGAGATTGAGAGAATGGCAACGGGCAACTCTTAGTACGTACAGGGGAAACATTCCTAGTATAGCCGAGCCTCCCTGCGGCAAAACTGCGGGGGGGTCGTTCAGCCCCGGCTCCTGGAGAGAGCCGGGATTATGGGGAGGCAACTCCCCACCACAGCCCTGGCGAAAGAAAACAAGAAAAAAGGGCTGGGATTATGGGTACGTAGCGCCCGTCGCCACCTGGAGCACAGTCACTCGTACCCACCGTCACTCTGTGCTCTGATGCAGCGATCATGGGAGAACCCCAAAGCCGGCAACCCAATAACAACATTGTGTGAAAGAGCCGGGGCGACGGCCTGAGGGTCACGCAGAGTGACCCCTAAGCCCGGCAGAAAGCAAGAAAAGGCAGATAAGTGGGACTTGCGAGGGGCTTCGACCCTCAAGCCTGCGAAACAAAGCGACATACGGATATTGCATTGCTGCACTCTGCCCATGCCTTCCCAAAGAAAGATGGCATGAGGGAGCGAGGGTTGTGATGCGAGTCGTCTGGAATAGCTCCGTTGCACGGTTAATGATAGCTGTGTTTATGCCAAGTCTGAGGAAGACTGCTGAAGTGCAGAGCATCTTGGAGTTCCTGGGTGTGTCACAGACCACCAGCAGCGCCAGGCCGATGCAGACTTTCGTGCAACCACATGCAAGCCTGAGCCCTGACTAAAGTAGGCATCATGCGAAGAAGCTTCGCGCTCGGATGCGTCCTCCAGCATAAAGATGGGAGGACGAGCACAATCCACTCTGCTATGCAGGAGGCTGCGGAACTCGCTGCTTTGGGAGCAACTGCAGCCATCGGGAGAATTCTGTGCCAACAGTGGTGTGGCCACTCTACTGCAGCCCAGTCACCACATTTCTGGAGCTGCGGGGATGGTAGATCAGGGAGCTGTGCAGTGCTGTGCAGGTTGCAACAGGAAACGGCTGCTACACCATGATCGGATGGCTGCACAAGCTTCTGGCTGACCCGCAGCCGCCCAGTTCCTTCCGTAACATGCGTGACGGGGAGGACGGGACCGACAGGACCTGAAACCAATCCTTTTTCCTGTTTGTTTTCTCTTTGCCTGAAGGATCGCAGGTTGAATTATGTTCGAGCACTGAACCTGGCACCACAAGAGCTGGATCGGGGCCTCTCCGAGGCGTTATCGCTGGCCGTCTGTCAGCATGCAGTCCTACTTTTGCCCGCCGTCGGACTGTTCAGTAACGGGAGTGCCTACGCGAAAAACCCCGATTTGAGGAAGCCAGGTAGCAACCAAGGTTTCGAGTCAAGGTTCGTGGGGAATCACAGCCCGACTCCGCCTTGCCGACTGTGCCCATCTACATCTCATTCCACCTGTGGCTGTCTTTCTGTGGACCAGACGGTATATCGGTAGACCCAGTAGATAGATGGATCGAACTCGAGGGCAAAGATGCTGGCGAGTGTGCGTGAATCAACAACAAGCCATCCATCCACAGAGACGGGGAGAGAGAGAGAGAGAGATCGGGCCTGCGTGCTCCGACGAGTCAACTTACGTCTCACACCGACCGGACTCGGAACACAGGCGCAGCGCATTGTGCGTAGGGGAGCAGGGGCTTTCCCTCCTCCATACACCCAGCCAGCAAGCCAGCAAGCAAGAGAGCGAGAGAGACAGACGCGAACCAAGGGGGGTAGGCCTCCGGGCCAGAGCTCCTACGGGGGCTCATACCCCAAGCAAGCAAGCAAGCAAGCAAGCAAAAGAGAGAGAGCTGACTGGGTCGGAGTCTCGGCGGATGTATGGCCTGAACACTTGTTCTGTTTGTGGACCAATCAGGAGGGATAAAATAAGTCCCTATAGGGTTTCGGAACTTGCATGTCGGAGTCCCTCACTTGAGCTTCACGACTGGGCTCACTGAGCTATGTGTAGCACGTGAGCGCAAGGTGAAGCACCCCACAGGCACAGCAACATACAAAGGACCGCCTAAGCCTGGTGAAACAAAGAGAGGTGGGATTCCCAGCACGCCGACATATTAGAGCATGACCCGGAACCGGATGCGGGCGCCAAGGAGTCCATGGACTTCGAGACGCGCCTGGCCTTGTACGATGCAGGGTATGACGTGACTGATGAGAGTGAGCGTCTCTTACAGCCTTGACCGGGCTTGGCACAATGGTACAGGCTGTGCCTATGCCTTGATGTAGCGAGCAAGATGCAAGCAGTTGGGGTCACGATATACATCGTGAGCATGTGCAGCCATTGGGATCTGAGCAAGGCGATGCCAGCAGTTACGTGCAGGAAAGCAGGTTGGTGGATGTTGGCTCATGGATCACTGCAGGAAGGCGTCTAGGCTCAAAGAGAACTGCGGAGTGTGACAAGAGGACGCGCTCGAAATGCTCCGACATCTATTCTACGCATGATGGAGCAGAGCCCTTGATACTCTCGCATGAAGACAGAAGCTGCAAATCGGAGACCCTGAAGGATCGTCGGCGATGGGCCAGTATAGTGACCCCACCTTATGTTGAACCATGCACGACAACATGCCCTGAGACCTGCATGCTGCGCATGCTGCGCCTTTCGAGATGCGGGCTGTTCAGGAGTCTGTGACCAGGTCACGGCAGGCGGCGAGAGCGGACTTTTGGTCACTTGGTGACTTGGTGTCCTTGCAGAGGCCGCCTTGGAGAAGAAGAATGCCCGCCTTGAGCAGGAAGCCTTGAAGCGGCAGGCCGTGGGCCTCTAGACTCTAGATGCAGGTTGCTGTGCGGAGACTTCGGTCGTGAGTTGTCATAGCAGTAGCAGCAATAACTGCATTGTGCCTGCTAACGGTAGTCTCAGCATTAGGATGCATGCTAGTCCCAGTGGTAGTGTAGAGGCCGTCATGGTGACCTGTAGCTTCCTTAGTGGCAGCAGGACGTCCTTTTCCTTGTAATTTGTTAAGCTCTTGCTTTCGTGTCTTGTATTCTGCTTGTAATTCGTTTTCAGACGACTTTTTTGCAGAAGTAGCCGCTCCGGCAGATGAGCTGGTGCAGTAACCTGAACAGCACTGGTACAATCCCAGGTGCGATGTCATGTGCTGGTACTTGGAAGTCGTCGTCCTGAACGACCTGTTCTTCTTATTCGTCGCACTTTGTCAGCTAGTGCCTGTTTCCTTGTGACTATCACTATCCTCATGATCAAACGACGTGCAAGAGGTCTGGCTTGCACTGCCAGACTGTCAGGCCCAAGAGAGGATTGATGCCCTTCGCCTTCAGAAGGCCAGCGGTTTGCCGGCTGGTTGTTGGAGTGTCTCTTGCTGTCCATGCACTCGGACTGTTTCTTGGCAGGAGCGATGCCTCAAAGCAAGGGAGGATCTGATGAAGGTAGCTCCCCAAGCTTGAGCACCCTTGGCTCCAGGGCCGTCGAGTCTCACAAGAGAAGCCCATCATCCCTTCAGGAGATTGATCTTGCCCACGAGGAGGAGGCCTTGGGCTTTCTAGAGGAGGCCTGCAAGCCGCGGCTCTTTCCTGAGCACTTGGTCATGTTTTGAAAGAGGCTTTGCTATGGCCATGGGTCATAGAAGTTCATCTGCTCGTAGGGGAACTTGTCAGTGCTGCTCTTAACCCGTGACAGATCCGAGCGGATCCAGACATGCTGATCTCTCACGATCGCTATGGTTCGACACTGCTCCACGAGGCGCTTTTTGTCTAGTGCTGTGTCAGTTAATCGGCTGCTGCATGCAAGGCATGCATGATGTTGTGTCTCGTGGAAACAATTTCATTTCCACCTTTCGCTCCAATCGCAGTGGCCGAAGCTCCAGGAACCAGTTGCTGTCTCGGCACAGGCATGTTCTCGCGGCATGAAGCAGCTCGCCCTTGCTGTGCTCAGCGCAGCTGAGGAGGTTGGCCCTGCCGAAGCTTTCAGCAAAGCGGTGCAATGGGCAAGAAAGGTTTCCGCAAAGGCTTTAGGACCCACTATGCAGAGCCCGGAGGGTTGTGTCCTGTGCTCCCGGTGAGGTGGGTGAAGCCACGCAGCAGAAGCTCACTGAGAAGCTCTTCCAGCGAGACTACCGCGGGCAGACGCCAGTGTCTCAGAAGGTGAAGTTATGCGCTAAATGGCTGTCCAGGCTTGTAGTTGCTTTGATCTACTGTCGGGATCGGGACCCATGACTTGCCAGCTCTTTAGCTTTTCTTGGGGTTTGCTGTTCCATGACGATCTCACTGATCTGAGCGACTCTACAAGAAGCTTATCGGCCCAAGCGCGCGCAAAGTCGCCATGGCTGATGCGTATCTTGGCTAATGAGGTGGTCGCTAAACATGCGTTGGTGCAGACATCATTGAAGTTGCAGGGGTATCTGTAGAGCCGTAGAGGTGGTTCAGCCACGTGGCATGCGCTTCGTATGCTTTGGTCTTGAATTCGCACTGCAACACCTATGTTTTCCTTAATAAATAGTTGGGACATGAGGTGAGGCGAAGTGCCGGAGCTATCCCACTTGAGAGAACATCTAAGCCAACTGTGGCAAAACGAGGCTGTGCAAGGACAGCGAGTCCGACGACGGATACGAAGGTGGCTAAGCTGCAGGCTGTCTTGGACACCTACGTCCTTCAGTACCAACAAGTCCCAACAATTTCTGCGTGGTATGGGGCAGCGCTGGCTTTTAGACTAGTTCGATGTCGAATCGCAAACGTCTGATGCAACATGTCTGGAGACTCTAGATGTTCATTAGCACGACATTCTCCTTTACATGAGAAGGTTCCACGGATGTGGAGGAGCAGAGTGATGCCGCACTGTTTCTTGGCTCATGCTTTTAAGGAGGCCTCCGGGGGTGAAGCGGCTGTGCATTCTTGAAGGAAGGGCCCCTGCTCAGTGATGCTATGCTTGAGACATGACATGCTGAAGTTGTGGGCCTGATGGTGCTCAGCAATGTCGGCTATTGTTCCTGTCCAGCAAGCGGGTTCTATTTCCAAGGAATTCCGACAGTGACGATGACCCTCCTCCTGTGCGTCCCTGGATTGCGATCTGGGCCGGGTTTATGGACGTTGCAGCCTCTCCGATACGCCAACACCGAAGTGTCCGATCCAAGGGGTACTCCTCCTCGCCTTCATGTTCATGTTCCAGGCAGGCGGACTGAGTCGCCGGCCTTAGCGGCCCTTTTCACGCATTCCTTTTACTGGCTGCTCTAAGCTTATAATGGCTTGTGTGGCTTGTGTGCCTGCGGCTGCAGCGTGTGAGAGTCATGCACAGCACGCATCAGCACGCTGATTGGAGCCAGACGTGCAGGGCTACGGAGCCATGGTTGGGAGACTTGGCCCAAGGGTCTGTTGTAGCTGCTTGTCTTCTCCACTGAAGGGCACGAAGCCCTCCTTTGAAGACGAAGATCCTTCAATTCGTGCAGCATTAGCCAAGGAATCCACAGCATGCGTTGAAACATAAGCTGGGCGTCCATGGGAAGACTATGTCCGCGGAGTTCCAGGCAAAGCAGCATTCAAGAAATGTTAGGGTCTGCGAGGTGAGCGCCGTGCAGCGTGCACCCCAAGATGTCATCTTCCTGGAAGCAGACTGTTGAAGCCTTCCATCAGCCTTCAGACTTAGTACACTTGGTGTGATGGGAGCTGGGCTCTCAATTCCCCCGGCCATCCCTCGCTTGCGGCTTCTCCCTCTGCTTCTGTGCATGGGCCTGTCGGATCACAGTTGTTGCATTGCGGACCAGGAAGCAACTGCAACCTTTCAGTTGGCCAAGATGGTCATGCGAATCTGCGCGAGCCCGATTCTGCAAACGCGTGTGAGTTTCGGATCTCGGTGTTACGTTTCAGAGCTAGATTCGCGAGATGGCCAATGCAGCCGTGTCATACCCAAGCGGGTGAATATTAGTCTGCAGTTCACACAAGCTCCAAGCTTCTGGCGGTTAGTAGAATCCCTGGCAGCAAGCCTGACAGCCAAGGTCAAATTGCTTTCCTCGTATTCACGGACCCTGCAGGCTTCGAAACAGCTAGGTTTGTGCTTGGTGCTGCTGGGTGCAGTGTCTCTGCATTCGTAACGATGTGATTCATAACCTCATGCGAATGCACATCTTGTGCGGCCCTTTCATCAGCTTGTTGTTCTTGTTGTGAAGGTTTGCGACACTTTCTTTTGCATCGGTTCACGCGCTTCGTGGCCATGCGTTGTTCCTCCCGAGCACAGACGCGGTTTTGCTGGCGACAGCTTGATACCTATGGAAATCATTTAACGGAGGGTGGTGGTTTCTTTGGCACGCATTTGCAGCCATGCTCCGGCCTTGAGTGTTAATATGTAGGCGTCACAACGTCCCAATGAGCTGAAACTCTGGAACGGATCAGCAAGTTCCACTGGCCGGCAGAAATATGTGTGCTGGCCGATGTAGCATGGCATCCTTACACAGACCGCGGGCCTTCCTGATGCCTGGCCGTGCTGTCAAGCTCCATGGTTAACTACATGGGAAGGGTTGCGTGGATGCTGTTTGTGCGACCGAGTCCATGTCGGCATTGTGCAGATGAGCTGATGAGCCGTTGCATTCTGCTGTGTGAGCCTGCAGGCATTGTGTACACATCCTACGTGTCTTGGCAGATCTTGGCAGTTTGCACGGCGAGAGCTTTAGATGTCCGTACATCATAAAACTGGCAGGCATCAGACTCAGTTGAATTCTGCTTGGAGGCAGTCATGATTGCCGCGCTCCTGGTCCCCATGGTCTTTGTGTGGGGCGCAGGAGTAACAGACCTTTGGGTTGTTCGGCTGCAGCACTTCGTCGGCAAGGTGTGGCTGTGTTAGCGGCAAAACTCACACGACGATCGTTTGGGGCAAGGTACATCCTGGGAGGTGTGGCCGTCGGCCTCTTTGAGGGCACTTTCCTGAGCGTGATCAGCTCGTCGGAGCCCAAGCCGCTTAAGCGGCTGTCCGTGGCCCTCCGCGGCCAGCATGGCCAGCGGCTTTGTGTCTCCGCCAAGCCAGGCTCGGGAAGAACACCAAGACTTTTGCCATTATGGGTGCTTGACTCGGACCAACTCGAACCTTGGACTGCGCAGATGTCCCGGACCTTGAGCGGCTGAGGAGCTCCCCTGGGCTTCTTTGTGAACAACACAATCCTCGGAATCTTTGGCAGTCCAACTTGGAAGTTCGAAGCAAGGGCCAGTGTCACGTGATACCAAAGGATGCCTGCTCGTTTAGGAGGGTGCGAAGACATGGCGTAGCATTGCGGGGTTCAGTCTGGCCGCATCAATGGAGTCGTGCGTGGTGGAATCTGTCGCCGCTCTCCACCCAGGACTGCTTAACTACTTCGGGATGCCTGCCTTTTGGCTGCAGCTTTCTTCATGGTTCTGACTGCCACCAAGTTACATGCCATCGAAAGTTGCGAAGCACGGCGATGGAAAGTCAACACTATGCACTCAGAGTGCACTCGAAAGAAGGTGCTCTATATTGCACTACTCATGTACTTTTTGGACTATATAAGTGTGCAGTGGTGTTCGACGACGAAAGCTTGCAGGGATTCCGTGCTCCTCAAACTATCTGTATTCGAGGTGATTGTCTATTATGCCTACAATGCGGCATGCTTGTAGGCGCCCCAGGATTCTCATGTCGTCCGGCTGCCATACTTACGCCAAAGTTTGGGCCTTTGCTCAACAGCCACATAAGGCCCTTTGCGATCTGGATCTTCCACAGAAAGCGGCCAAGAGAGGCTAAGCCTCTGTTGTGCGGCTATCGGTAGTGCCAGTTGCCCTGCAGGTCGTGGCTGTGAAAAACAAAGGCAAGGGCTGCAAAGTCTTCTGGAACTCCCTGAAGTGCTGGCTGGACCGTCATGCCAAAACCCCATCACTCTGCGCCGCACCTCCGCGGTTTAGTGTCAGGACTGGGTGCCCATCATGATTCCGCGGCTGGGCGAAGATTCGCCGATAATTAAAGTGTTTGTCGACCGTGCTCCATTAGGTTTGGATAGCCCCTGTTGGACTGGATCTTCATTCTCTGTAGGTGGTTCGTCGCAAAGTTCATTGGCAACTTCGTGCTGGAGGTGTAGCCACGTTGAGCTCCGAGTCCGACCGCAGCTTATTTTGCTCCTGACTTTCGGTCTCCCGCCAGGACGGTTTTCCACTCCTCTTCAACACTTTCAACAGCCCAAAGGCACCAGACAAGCAGGGCAGGATTGTTGGCAACCGATTTGCACCAATGCCAGGTTCCCATCATCGGTGGCCCTGAAAGCGAAGATCACTTAATCCCGCTGCTTGTCTGGAGCAAGCCCTGGCCATATCCCTGCAGAAAGAGCTTGAAGAACAAGCAGAGGTTCGCCCTCTACACATCTCTTATCTGGTTTCCATGTATGGCTGCTGGCGACACAATCAGCCGGCGGGTGCCGCAGTACTTGGATATTACGCGACGCGGCATGACAATTGAGAAGTGAGCAGAGGATTTACATGGAGCATGACGTGTCAGTATCAAAATTTGAACCACTACCTTATCTGGCATATTGGACAGTTCCGCAAAAGGGCTGGTACTGAGTACTGACTACTGCGGGACTCTGGGGGTCTTACAGGTGCTCGTAATGGTCAGTAAAAGCGCGAGGCCGCTCCCAGGCACATGCATCTTTCCATCTCCCAAAATCGTTTGGCCGCCGCAGTCCCACGTGCATTTTGGGGTGGGACTCGCGCTCCGGCGCGTGTTCTGGAGTGCCAACTGTGCTCCCACTATACAGTATTGTGCGCACTTTGGACTCATGGGGTGCTCTTGAGAGGTTCAGGGTGCTCATGAAGTGGTTCTTGGGACTATGGGGTTTGGGATGCCAGATGCTAATTCCCTGTTTGATACAAGTCCGATGATATGTCAGAATTCGCAGCGTGCGATAGCAGCAAGGGTAAACGACAAGAGCAGGACTTGCACTTCTGATAAAGCAGCAGACTGTTGACAGCCCTAGAGCAGCTTTCAGAAATGTATGAGCATCCGGGGCGCGCAAGAATATGCATCCACATCTCAGAAATATCGGGATAATGATCTTTGCAACAGACCAATCATATGACGCCAGAATTCTCTGGTCGCTACTAGCGAACAAGAACACCTAATGACCTAAAACTAATTATCTTTTGCTACCCGACGACTACCAACCATGTCGTTTGAGAGTGCCTAATCTGATGCTATTCGCAAGCTATCAATGGCCGGCTATTCAATGTGTATGATCTACTCCCACCGAATACCTGTCCACTACAATTCCATTTGCCAAGCAGTAAAGAGCCCATCAAGCAGAACAGAGCCAACGTACAAGAGTACCCCGGTATATAGCCCACTGAATGCCGAACGGTTGCCACGATTCCTGAATGCCACCAAACTGGCTCCAATGTCTGTGACACAAACATTTCATGTCGGCCTAGTTCGACCCAGACAGCTCTAAGCGGCTTAGGTTTTAGAGGTTGAACACATCTCCTCGTCACCGAGCCACAGAGCCGGAGTGATGCTGATGTGGGCCGCAGGGCACAGCCCCATGCAAGATCAATCGAGGTTTGGGTTTTGGGTTTCGGGGCTGATGAGGTCGGGCGTCCAGCCTCCACTGCCCAGAGTGCTAGCCCAGGTCCAAGCGAAAGTGCTTTCTGCCACTGGGCTGCCACTACATTCAAGCCCCTGACCCGACACTGAACCCCTAAACCCCTGAGAGAGTTCAGAGGTACTTGTCTCTGGGGATTTTCCTGTCCGTGGCTGGGGAAGCCCTGGACTTCTTGCTGCTGGCTCTGGTCACGGCTCTCGCCTCCCGTCGGTGTCTGCTTCCAGTAGGACACAGGGACCCAGGTTCATCTTTAAGATATAAGATAGTAATATGTGCATATATGCGTGTGTGTGTGTGATACACTATGTGTTGTATCCTATGATTAGGTGAATGTGCTCCTCGTTCCTGATCCCAGGCAGCCTTCATTGCCAACTTCGGCAACGGCTTCATCTATGGCCTGCCAACTGCCAGCACTGCGGCCCCCCTTTTCGCTGTCCAGAACCGTCTGTGCTGCACTGGACAGGCAGAATGAACAAAAAGAAGGCTCAGAGACGGGATGTAATGAATCAGGTAGTGTCGAGCCGCCGGCAAGTCTGCAAGGAGCAGTTAAGCAACGCGGAAAGTCGAAACGGGGAGGGAGGCAGCAGGCAAGAAAGCAATTATCCATGTCGAACACGAAAGGTAGCCATGTGTGCATAACTTGTGTCACGGGGGAGGTCATGCTTGGAAATGGTGCCAGGCCACTTTACTCATCAGGGAGGCAAGTCACGCTTGAATCGCTCATCTACAATCGTCGCTGTATTGCGGTGGGTGGTGCATGTGCGAAGTTGTAATGCAGAGAAAGGACAGCCGTCTCGAACCCTGAATATTCAAAAGCCTCAGGTCTGCCAAGTTCATCGACTGGGGCATTGCGGAGGAACATCGATATGCAGCGTACAACCTGCACCACATCTGAATGCGAAGCAGTTTCGGCAGTTTCGGGGGTTGGGAGCAAAGCATTCGTGCGTGGAAGCACCCTCAATAAGCAGGCTAAAGTCACATTAGACTTCTTGAAGACAGAGCTACGATGCCCCGCGTGCCATATCGAAGACCTGCAAGGTCACCCTGAAATGAAAGGAACGCACTAAACGCTGAACGCCTCATCCCTGATCCTCGAATCAAGCATTTGCAAATCACCGATGTCCGGAAATGAAGGTTCCCCCATCGTAAGCCTAAGCCCTCAAGCCTGGAGCCTACCCAAAGATGCCGCGAAACGCGGAAGTGCTGCAGGTGGTGCTTTGTGGGTGACGCTGGTGGATATGCTGGCCAGGGGGCGTTATCGGCATCTGTTTTGCACTTGGTGGGAGATGTCTGCAGTTCGATCCTGATATTGGCGTTTCGGATTTATGCAGCTTGAATATGATTCATCCGGCTCGGTTCACAGGCTCTGAACTTCGAGTTGCGAGCATGAGATGTGTCGATCAATTCAAGACGAGCAGTTAAAGGACGATCAGATGGAGTTTGCGAGCCTTGGGTGACATTCCCGCCTGAGGTTTGGTTGGCCGACCAGGTCTGTGAAGGGCGGCACTTTACCTGGGTTTGTCAACTCGGACGTCTGCTGCTGTGATGCGGAGGGTATGATGTAGCTGCCAGTCGCTTGCGCAGCTACAAAGGCCAGCGTCGAAAGCATGTTAATGTCTCGGATCGGTACCCATGGTGGAGCCCCGTTGCAGCTGTGGAAAGTCTTGTATACCCACATGCTGTGCCCGACTCCCTGCCATCGCTTATGTCTTGAAAAAGTGTTGCGTCTCCCGACCGGCGGCTGTACGGCTATACATGGTGCAAGAAGCGTCATGGCACCTAATCCTGTCGCAATGCGGCTTCGCTGAGTCCTCTTCATCGTGCAGCAGCTGCTGGAAGCGGAGAGGCCAAGACCCAAGAACTTAGCCATGCCCAAATGCACTTCTTGGCCTAGAGTGAAACAAAACTAGACAGATCAACAGAGCAGAGAGATGCAGTTCAGCCTCACATGCAGAGCCCTGACAGATCTGCGGCGAGCTTTGCAAGCAGCGCTTCTGCCGTCCAGGCAGGTGACGGTGACAGGTTCGCACTCGCTGCTCATGGCACACATTTCCTTCGCAATGCTGCAGTTCCGGAACGAATGGTCACTCACCAGCAACGACTGCAAGAAAGGCATACGCTGGCTATTGAAAACGAATTGAGAGTGGTGACGATGATGTGCGCAAAGGAAGTATCACGGGACCAAAATGCACAGCTGAGAACATGTTTGAACGAATCACGAGGACACAAGCTCAGAGGCAGGCAATGCATCCGTAGTAGCGGTCAGGACGTGCAATCGATTCGTGCATGTCGGTCTAACAGTGCTTGTTTCTTCGACGATCGTTGAACTCACGAGTTGGCCTCCGATAGCCAGCTGCATCTTCAAAGACTGCCCGTGGGATTGTCAGTCCCTCTGGATTATTGAGTGTGCCTCGTTCCTTTGGGGGGAGGCTGCGATTTGATCCCGCCTCGACTCGCCATTTTGAGCCTGTTCTTTCTCGACATTTCTGCATTTTTGAGTTTGTAATACAGCTCTTTGCAGGCATTCGTGATCTTGATGGGCGAACTGCATGGCAGGCCTCCGCCTCACCTTAATGTCCGCGCACACTTCTTGATCGACTGAATGTGGAGGTCGCGAGCTTCTGGGGCTTTGATGCTGCTGCTGACTCCATCTTCAGGGTGCGGCTCTTCGTCATCTGCATTAGCCGTGTTGTCACATACTGTGACACTGTCGGAGCCTTCTCCCAAGCAGTTGCGAAGCCGCACATGTCGGTGGTGCATGTTTGCAGCTTCTGGATGCTGGCAGAGTTGGCCCAAGTTTTAGCTTACCAGAACGCAAGACCGCCTCCCAGCGATTCTGACAAGCCGGTTCATTAGAGTATGACGTGTCCAGTTTGGTACCTGAAGACTCTTTTGCTCTGCTTATCCCGAATTGATCGGGCACGTAGCTACGAGACTCACACCTCCCACCCCCAACTTCTCGAAGTCCTGGTGGCCCCTGCCTTGCACTCGTCCTCGGGTGCTGCCCGTTTTCGCGCGTGTGCTAGCGCCAATGGAAGGTTGTTGTCCTGGCTCGGCGCCCAGCATGCGTGTCTTACACGTGTCGTGGGAGCACAGAAGATTGCCAGAAGAAGTTTTTTGAGTTCTGCAGAGCTTGCAACCATGAAGCGCAACTGTGCTGTCCTCGCCAGGGCGACATGTTGACAGCGTTTTCTGTGGCAAATCCCGACTGCCTTTTGCGGTTTGGTGTGGGCAGAGGACATGCAGCTTGCACTAGCCTGGCGGACCTGCAGTCGACCATCTGGCTTGTCTTGACTTGCGGCTTACAGGTTTCGATTTTGCATTCGGCGTTGACTGCCATTCCTGCAGGTGATGCTTTCTGCTTCGTGGTCTTTGTCTTGATTGGTTTAGTCTATGCTATGTATGTGCTATGTTTCCAATTATTCAAAGTGCAGTCAAGCCCGGGGGCGAATACATTCCGCCAGTCGAGTTGTTTTTGGCCAGGTGTCTGGTCCAGTTCAAGACAGAGCTCCTGCAATTCCGGGTGCCTTGACTTGCACCAACCAATCAACGGATTCCATGACGAGGGGTCTAACGGTCTAGCATGGTCTAGCGGTCCAACGCTTAGACGTGGGGCTCGCGCAGGAGCTGCGACTTAGACGACAGAGCAGCTTCCGGAATTTCTTGGAAGAGGCCAGCAGGCTGATGCCATGCCAACTCTGCCAAACGAGCTGGAGATGGAGAGATGGCTTCTGCGACACCAAAACATGTTGTACACCCTTCCAAGAGATGGCAACATCAGGCTGACTTGCATTGGCTGCAAAGCTTCGAGTTCCGTCCAGGCAGCCGTCGTCGCCGCAGACAAGCCTGTTGCGCCTCCTTTAGAGCAGGCCTGAGCCGACGTTTGTAGACGGCAGCTTTCTGTGCGGCCTTCCTGCAGGAATTTTGGTGTTTGCATGGCGTTGCCGTTAATCTCACTTCACGGTAGCTGCTTGAAATATTGCGGGTGCTAAATGATGCTTGCCTACTGGCTTCGGTCTGGTTCGGTCCGAGAGGGGCCGGTGTCTAGTAGAGCCGCGACATGGGCGACGGCGCCTTTTCGGGTAGAGCCAGCAGAGTTCTCATCTCAGCACTTGCAGATCGACGCTATCTCAGCTGAGCTGACGGCAAGCGCAGGCGGCGTCCCCCTTTTAGCTATGCTTCAGCTGCTGATTTGGGAGTCCAAGTGGAAGACATACCGGTATGTTGAAGCTGTTTGGGAAGCAGCCAGGTCCGCTCGAAGCACGAAGACAGGAGGACGAGGCGAAGCATGTTGAAGGGACTGTCGCGTTGACGCTGAGAGAGCTGAAGGTTTGACAGATGTGCATGCCTGCTGCACTACGTGAATAGGTCTGGGTTCTGCGACTGCTACAGCTGCTCCCACAGTGTTCTTTCGACAGCGTGTTCTATCCTTTCGAAGTGCTTTCGAGGGGTTCCTGTGGAGGTATCCTTTCCACAGTGTTCTTTCGACTGTGTTTCGAAGTGGGCCCTGCTAGGCTTTACGGAAAAGGGCCTGAACATTCGGCCGGGGATCCCCCAACCTTTTTGCGAACCACTGGACCCCAAATCCTGAGCCACTTCATACCCTGGGGCCCTAGGGCCCTGGCCCACATTTGCCTGGGACTGCCGCTGGAATGTCACTGATAAACAAATACAGACTGCCACGCACAAAAGGCAACAGCTATGGAGTGCAAAGCAGTGCAGACATGCACTAGTGCGATGCGAGAGATGCAGTGGCAGTGCAACTATGCACCGTTCTTTGTGCTGCCCAAAACCGGGCTCGTCTATTGCTGCTCAGAAAAGCCACGTCTGAGCTCAAGGGGATCTGCCTTGGCCAGGACTCCGACTTGGAGACAGATCCTGGCATGTCCTGTCCTCGCTGCTCTTTCCAGATGTTGCCCTTGGCACAAACTCATTGTAAAGCACTTATTCCGAACTTTTCTATTGGCCGCTTTTTCTGGAGGCCGGAGCTACAGCCCGTAACGCCACGCGAAATCGCCGAGGCCTCTTCCGTCCAGCACTAGCTGAACTCGTCATCCTAAATTCAAGGCTTTCGGAAACTCACCCCAGATGGCGCAAAAACGCATGAAGCCTCGCAAACTAAAGGTAGCTTTTTTGCGGAAGCAGGCCCAACTGCAACACAGTAGCACCCTGGTTAAGGTTCATCGACACGTTTGACCGCGAGAGATGTGGTGTTTCATGATGCAGGGGCTGTGCAGTCTTGCGGCACGATATTTTCGTATAGCCTAATGGGCACTAGGCTGTCATCTTTGATGCAGGTGCGTAGTGTAGACATTTTTCCTACCAGCGTGGAGACACCCCGCCCGTAGACACACTTGGTACCGCAGTGACGATGGGGTTGTACCGGTCATCTGCCAGAGAAACCACAGACTGTTCAGACACAGCAGAACTGAGTTGCCATGTGGCGACTGTTCGGCTCTTCATCAATCATCAATCATCAGCACTCCTACGTCTGTGTCCCAATAACCACACTGGAAGGTCCCATCGTCGCAGCCGGCGTGTGGTGACTGTGGCAGCCCCAACTTCCGGGTCTTCTGCAGCTGCCACAGTGGTTTTCTGCTTGTGGACACAGTAGCCGCTGATATGCTCATGCCTGGGAGCACCACGGCTGGTCCTCTAAGTAACAAAGAAGGTGCTTTGAGCGACAAGCAAGTGATGTGCCAAGTCTCGCCAGTCTCTCCTGGCGGCGATGACAGCCCGGATAGGCCTCGCGACACGAGAGCAGAAGGGCGCGGTATTTCGCAGGTCTTCGCTGCTTAAGGGTCAAGCGGTCAAGCCAGGCTTCAGGGGCACCCTCATGTGAAGACAGAAACGTCGAAGTGTTCAGAAGGCTACAGGGCAAAGCCGATGTCGCCCTGTGGCACTGGACTTCTATTCGCATGTTCAGGCTCGGGGACTCCAGTGGCGACTTCAACAAATGTTGGGGAAGGACTGGACAGTCTGGACAGTCTGCAGAGGAGATCCGCGCATCTTGCCCTGGCAGGAGCGCCTTGAAAGATGCATTGAAAGGCAAGGCGCTTCAAGAATTCTGTGGAGGAATACTATCACCATTGGGGTGGGAAGATGCAGACCTCCCACGAGACCGGTATCATTCTTCGATGTGCTTTCCCAACAACCAAGAGTTTTGATACTCGACTTGGCCGTGTGAGCCGCAGGTATGAGCTCATTGCGCGATGCCTAAAGGGCGGCAGAGGCTGGCAGAACTCTGATGTTGGCTTCTTGTGATGTATGCATCAATGGCAGGCTGGGCAAGCTCAAGTGCAGCAGTGCAGCTGCCATGAGAGGAGAGGTGAGGCTTTGCAGAATTCGTTTGGCATTTGGGGTGACCGGGGACAAGCGTGTGGCGGTACCGTCAGATCACGAGCCTCGCGCAGATTTCCTCCTAGGGAGCCTCCACACACCTGAGCCTGCGTCGTTGTCGTGCAGCTGAAAACAAAGCCAGCGACCCATGTGACCAATGGCATTGCACCGCGCGGCGGAAGCTCCGCAGGAGCACAGCAAGCAGTAGTTTTCCAGGCATGATCCCAGTTTGGCACGAGCTATGCTCGCCGCCGAAGCTGCAGGAGAGAGCCTTTTGGCTTGGTGGTGGCCGGGGATCATGGCAGTCGCAGCTTCGCATATCGGGTTCCTGAAATTATCCCTTAACCATCAGTTGGGCCTTGCCCGGCGACCTGCCATGCCGACAAACTGGTCTGAACAGGAGATCATAGAGCAAAGGGTGAAGGAAAGCACCCTTTTGCCAGCCGTGACACGTTTCACCTTTCACCCTGCAGCGCGCGACTAAGTAAATTTCAAAACTCTGAAAGGTAGACGAAGCACTCGGGCTCTTCGATGTTTCGATCCGGTGGCGTTGCAGCAGGGGCTACGCCGGTTACGCCCTCGTCTTTTGCTTGGGGAATTGCCTTGGCTGTTGGACAGCAGGCGCCCACAGGGCTTGAGTCGGGGGCTGTTGGAAGACTTGAGGACAAGGGTACTCGTATGTGCGTGGGTAGGTTGGATCAGATCTGTATCTGCAAGTCAAGGACTTGGTAAATTCAGGTGGGTGAGGTTTGTGCTGCATGATTGCTGCAGCTACGCCTGAGGCTGCCTGAAATTCTGATTAATTATGCCGTGGCCTATGACTGCAAGAGTTTGGAGTCTGCATGTCACCTTCAATTTGGAGCACTCTGCTTGTTGTCCAGAACGGAAGACTGTCTACGGTAAAGGGTATGTAGGATTGTTGAACTAACTCTGGAAGAGATGAACGATCGCACAGTCTATCACGCTTCGAGCGGTGTGCTGAGAGCAAACAACCGCCCGGCAATGCGGTCAACTCGAGCCTTACACAGAGTAGTTTCTCGTATTAGCACAAGACCAGACGAATTTTCCTGGCCCGAAACGAGCCCGTCCAGACCCCATTGCGCCAGCAGTATCCTGAACGTAGGATGGGACAGACAGATCCATCTAGCTTGCGACGCTGATAGCACCAAAGGGTGAAGCTCGAAACTTGAACAATGCCAGTATTGCTAGTGCGAGCAATGCGTGCAACTCTGGACACGAGTCATTGTTTTGCCAGAGTCTGTTCAGCTTGTGCTCCAGCAAGCTTCGACGTAGACATGACATCCTGAAAGCGGCGGTGTGTTGAGGGTTAGTGTGAGCATTTTGGCAGCCTCGGGCGAATCTTTTCTTCGCTTGGCTTCGCGAGCCTCCTCCGTTTTCAGGTTACAGGTCGTTGAAAGCTCACAGCTCGTTTCAGAGATTGGAAGGGGGGGGCTTATGCAGACAGCCGGAAGATGGAGGAGGTGCAGGCAGTGCGCTAGAATGGTACAATACATCGGCTGCGATGTTGCATGGTTAGGAGCGGTTCTTTCCGGGGGGTGGCGCAATAGCAAGTTTCAATACCAAGCTCTTGTGTCGCATTGTTCATTCCATGACTTGGTTGTTGCACTTGAGCACTGCTGGGCTGCCATTTCCGGCAATAGACTCAGTAGACAAGACCATGGCACAAACTTCTTATTTCTTGTGATAGCACCTGCAGAGGCGACAAACGAGCTGCTTTCATGTTCTTCCGACGACTACACCGGAGCTCGAGTCTGCTTCCCAACTCTTTGCTCACATGTCAGGCACTCCACTATATTCCGCCGCTGGGAGCCTACTTCGAAGCTGTTCCTTGCAGCCAATGAGCACCTTTGGCTGTCTTAGACAGGGCCGAAGATTCTCTGAAGTGAGCGATACTTAGCCTCAGGCTTGAGCTTCGGGTGGAAGCGCCGCAGGCCGTGGCATGAAGTGAAGTTGGAAGATTCCAGTTTGCTGGGTGTGTTGATTTTGCTTCTTGCCACCACAAAGTGCCCGTTGCTGCTGCTCTTCCTGCGGCCTGATGGCGTTCCCTTCTTTAGTCGGATGTTGGCATGAGGGATGCCAGGTTTCATTTGCTTACTCCTTGTGTTCACTTCTTGCGCAAAGCACAAGCAATTTTTGGCACCTTTTCAGAGATTTGCGAGAGATTTGGCTCAGGACAACGTGGAGCCTCTGCAGACCCAGGCCGAGCCCCGTTTCGGATTCCCAAAAAAACCTTGCGTTGCTGCGTTTATTCCTGAGAGATTTTGCCAGGGAAAACGAGGGCCCAACTAGGCCTCACAGACCGGCCTCCTGCCTTCGAGGCGAAGCGCAAGCCCTCCAAGCCGGGCGCCGAACAAAACGGGTCGCTGCTTCTTTGAGTTTTGGTGCAGAGACGTTGAGCAGCTCGAGTTCATTTTTGTGACAGGAGCGATCATCAGCTTGCAGCCCTGGGGTAAGCAAAAGCATAGTTGTTCTTGTTTCTCGGATGGCCGCTGCATAAGACATGGCTGGGCCATCAGACGGGAACGAGATCGAGCATGATTGGATTGGACATGAGGCAACCAAAGAAAGGCGCCAAGGACCTGTGATATGTGGGCGTACTTTCCTAGCTTACCTTTCCTGGATAGTTCACGTAGACTTGCGCGGCCTTGCGCGGAGATCTGTGTGACTGAAGCGAGATGAATGCACAGATTCTCTGGGAAATCGCATGAAACGACGGTCAAGCATTGACTTGGGAGGACAAGAAGCAGCTGCAGCGCCCTACTTCGAAGGTGGGACGATTTCAGATGAATAGCAAGCACCTTCGTTGAAATGCCTGCGTTGGATCTCCACTTCGGGTTGCCAGAGGGAGCCTTGGGCAGGAGAAGCCGTCCTCGCCCAGTTCCCGGGGTTCCACTCCGCCGGGACAGGCATGCATCACAGATCTGATGTGCTTGTCGAGTTGGACGTGTGAAATGAGCTACGGCAGGGAGACGCAGCGGAGGGGAGGGGCGTGGCAAAGCAAAGCAAGTCCCTTTGCCTCTTCTCCAATCTCTTGTTCCAGGCCAAGCGAGGGTCTGTCGCCTCTTCACAGGCGGGACCGGACTCGTTGTGGGCTTTGCCTTTGCTGCTAGACTTTGATGACCGTATGGCCGTCATGCCTTGAAAGGGCAAGCGAGGATCCGTCACATCTTCTCAGGCCGAGAGTTGCGGGTCTGGGATGTTTTCTGTGGTTCCATGCAGGGGCCAGGAGACGTTTGCCTCGCTTAGCTACGCTGTAGGCTGCAATTGAGATCCGTGCGGTTTCCGTGCTTCGGTGATCTTCGGTGCTCAGCTCAGGGCAAGCGCGGCTCTTTGACCTCCCAGGCCAGGGCAGCAGTTGGGGATTCGTCGTTCCGTTGCGGTTCTGCGGGGGCTCAGGGCAAGCGCCTCTCGGCTGCTTCGTCTCAAAACCTGGAGGCCGGTCACAGCGCTGTCCCGTGGATGTATCAAACTGGCCGTTCAGTTGCCCAGGGGAAGCCGCCGACTCCCTCCAGGGCCTCCAGCAAATCAAAGGCGAGGGTTCGGAACTTTGCGGCAGATACATGATGCGTTCCCACATCATTCGGCTGTTTATGAAACTACCCCTCTGCCTCGAATTATCTATAAAAAAACCGAGCCGCGTCGGCATGTCGAGCTGTCGGAAGGAGAAACCTGGATCGCCATCTGCATCCAAGGATCCGGACACACTGAAAAAACGCATTGCTTCGGCCTCTTCACTGGTGTCAACAGACACACTACTGATGGACTTGAGTTGCTTCAGTCTCCGGGGCATTGCAAGCATACCGTGGCTTGCGGAACGAGACTCCGCCAGTTCTTGTGACAAACATCCCGATGCGTGTTGTTGCAGCTCTACTCCACTGTAGGATCCTGCAGACATAGCAGAGGACCCGGAGTGCCTGTCTGCAACGGTGCGGCTCTGTGGGACAGGCAAACAGAACGGCCCTTTGAAGTCTCGACGGCTTTGATCAACCTTGGCCGACAACTCATGCTCGTTGCAGATGTAGCTCCAGGAATTGTTTCCAGACGCACCCTCGGAACAAGAGCAGATGCCTGTTCCGACCTGAGCTGCAGTAGACGGCAGGATGCGATTGTTTCGCCGACGACTCTCGCAGTCTCTGTGCGCTGCGGAGGCTGAGGATGATGGAGCCAATCCGCCCGAGGAGGCCCGGCCTGCACCAGGGGGGAGTCCCCGCACTCAGGGAGCTTGCCAGGACCTGGAGCCCGGCCTCACGGATGAAGACGAGGAAGAAGGCCATCTCGCCAGTCTTTTAATCGCACTTCCGACGATCAGACCGAAGGTCCGACCCGGCCACCGCTGCCGGAGGACGATCCGGGCTCCTCATGTGGTTCTTGGGCATGTAAAGGCTGATTTCTTCTCACTAAGGAAGCCATCTGAGGAACTCTTCATACTGACACAAGAGCAGAGGCTTTGCATGGCATGTCCAAACGCATCAGGTGGTTCATCTGCAAAGAGCAGAGATTGCTTGGCTCATCGGCTGTCAATCGAAGTGAGCACGGCTTGGCAGCAGAATGGTCGGCCAAACACTGACACCAGCATTTACTTTTCCAATGCATGGTTTGTGGCAGCCGCTGCTGGGCGTGGCACGTCCGCTTTGCCTCCTGTCAGCCTGCAAAGCTGGAGGACATGGGCCACCGGGCTGGCTTTCAGGCTGTCCGTACCTCATAGTTGAGTCGGAAGATGAAGCGCCTAGGCCGAGAGGCTGAGTCTGCTTAGGGGGTGTCGAGGTCTCTGAGGGCCGACTGGAAGACGCAATGGTCCTTGCCTCTCTTCCACTGTGGCCTTTCACGAACGAGCTCGCGGGAGCCTCAAAAAGAATGCGGTGAGTGCACAAAGAGAGCCTGGACCGCCAAGAATTCTCGTGGCTGGACGCTGCTCCATGTAGCGGCGCACGGAGGCTTTGAGGATCCCTGCTGCGCACAGCTGGTGTAGATTACACGACAGGCATCGACATACGTTTCGGTAGGGGTTTTCGGCTGGTGTAGCATTGCCAACGAGCACAGTTGCCGTGGTCCCAAAATCCAGCGTCCGCAGTGGGACCCATTGAAGCAAGGCTGACTGTAACATGTGCAGGAGCTATGCGCTGCCCTGTGCCGCAGAAAGGACTTCCTGTGCGTAGACATGCCGGACAAGGCCGCGGAGCGGGGGCGGAGTGAGGTGCAGCTGCAAGCTGCAGCTGTTGCGGCGTGTTGCGGTATGGTCGACGTGTCTGTCGGCTCGGCTTCTTTTTTTCGAGTCGAGAGGAGTTCTGGGCTACACCCCTTCACCTTGCAGCAGGCAAGAGGCGCCGGAAGCTCGGACGATCGGACTTGCATTCCACTAGTCTGGTCGCCCTTACCCCAAAAATCGCTAAGCAGATTTTCTCATCATGGGGCGTTGAAGCTGTATTGGCATGTCAGTGTCTTGTTTTCGTGAGATGTGCACTGTGGTATAATGCACATAGTGTAGAACATGAGCCGAGGCATCTGGCGCAGTTAACAAAGCAAAAGAAAGAGGACGAGCGAGAGAAAGGCAGCCTGAGCAGTTTCAGGTCGAGTTATCTTCATGTCGTGTTGAGTCGGAGTGTGGGCTGCTCTTTTGTGAGAGGGGGACGAGAGAGGCGAGAGAGAGACGGCTTTCTCGTGTTACTTCCCTGTATCCCGATAACAATCCCCACCCCCATCTAATGCATACT